>JARQOD010002033.1:50000-85172 GCA_033576555.1 Oophaga sylvatica
TTACTGACCTACAGCACAGAGGAGCTCTGCGACACATACCTTCCATTTATCACCATACCAGGGACTGGTTTGCCATCCATCTCATGCCTCCATGCATAATTTGAGCAACTTATACAGCGCCCCCTAGGTGCCACATTAGTCACACTACACCACATTGTATAGATAGATAAATATATAGTAGCAAAAAACAGTATAATGTAGCCCCCATATTCTCACACACACACACAATAATGCATACACACACACTCCCACAATACTCATCCCTCCTCCTTGTTCCCCGCGCTGCTCCAGGCTCTTCTCCAGTCCCCATTCACTCCACTGCTGGCACAGCGTGGCGCACGATGAAGTGATGTCATCGCTGGCCTGCTGAGTCACAAGCAGAGGGGGAGTGATGGGAGAGGGAGCGTCTGATCCTCTCTCCTCCATCACTGCTTTCAACTGTATCGGCGTCTATGATGCCAATAAGTTGAATCAGCGATGTGGGGGGGCGGTGCTGGGCCTCTCAGTGGCCTTGCGGTGTGCCACTATTAGCGGCACGCCACTGGCTCAGCTGGGAGTCCCTGGTGAAGCGGCAGCCCTAGGCAGCTACCTGGTCTGCCTGCCCCTAATGCCGGCCCTGACAAGGACTGTGAAGAGTCTTTAGTGATGTGTGTGTATGGATGGATGTGTTGGAGGATGTGTGTGTATGGATGGATATGTGTGATGTGTATATGGATGGATGGATGCACACATCACATTATGCTCATGTCACGCTGTCTAATGATATGAATACAATGTCAGTAAACTATTTATACAGGAACCACACTCAATACAACATATAGTTTAGCAACATCAGAATGTAAGTATAAAATAGATTTACCTGACACAATATCTGCAGAACTTAGGGTTAATCTTGAATGTCACGCTGTCTAATGATATGAATACAATGTCAGTAAACTATTTATACAGGAACCACACTCAATACAACATATAGTTTAGCAACATCAGAATGTAAGTATAAGATAGATTTACCTGACACAATATCTGCAGAACTTAGGGTTAATCTTGAGGACTAGATGTGCAGAAACGATATAGTTGAACTCAGGGTTAATCTTGAGGACTTGATGAGCTGTAACAGGAAAGAGGAGGACCGGGGTCTAACCTGACCCTACACTGGGGTCCTAACTAATCCCTTTCCTTGGAGGTACTGATAATGGTTCAGAGGTCCAAGTCTCCAGCCTAACCCTGTCTCCTGTCAGACCCTGAACCCTGTAATCAGTCCTAAGAAGGATCCTGATTACCACCAAAGGGATATGGGCTGATCTCAGCTAAATACACAGATTAGACATATAAGACAGACAGGATAGCACTCACTTGCATACACACTCAAACACCGAAGGAACATAAATGGTCTGGGAAATAAACTCTAAACAAGTTGAGCTTAAAACAGCTAAGGAGCTCTCAACTTAAGTCTATACAGATTCATTCCTATCTGTGGTCTGCATGAAGGATATCACTGGCAACTCCCAAAGCAGACAACCAGGAATTTAAAGGAAACCAATCAACAAATAATCAATTGCAGCCGGAGAAACTGCACCCAGTCCCAGCACCGAGCACAGACAGAATTAACTCCCTAGCTGCCAAACACAAAGAAACAGCAACTCAGCTGTGAGAAGTCAAAACGTGCAACCGCGACGATCTTCGTGGCAATGCACACATGACAGCTCACCTATGAAGAAGCCTTTTCCTTTCTGGTTGGTACAACCAGTCATTCCCCTGCTCCCTCCCACTTTGTGATGCACAGGGAGGCTGGCGCAGGAGGGGGAGGGTCTTGGAGAGACTTGGAGTGGTTACCACCAGTCTCTGTTAGACAGGAACACTCATCAGTTAGTGAGCAGCTCCTCTAGAACAGGAAAGAGCTGCTCACTGTGTGTGTCTAGGGCACCATGCAGAATGTTAAAAGGGAATATATTACAAACAGTCCGCATTCTGCATCCTAGGTGCACACACAAATTATACAGAAATCCCAGACAACTCGTTTATAGGTAACCTGTCAACAGGATTGTGCACAGGATTGTAACCTACAGTGTCAGGTTGGTGCCGTTATACTGTGGGGGGGTCTTCATGTGGTGCTCGGATTAGGTATTCATCAGTATGACTTCTGACAAGTCACTGATCCCTCAGTTACCTGCTCCCTTGTTTCCATAATGAATATATGTACATGCTGCAGAAAAAGACCTTCTGCAGGCAGGCGCCAGCCATGGCACCTGAGCTGCAGCATAATCGCATGTGTACTGTGAATATAATTAATATAGTTGAGGTTATCCTGATATTCCTCAAAAAAAAAAATCCATTTGAAAATGGTGCAGTAGCAGCTATCGGTGTATATAAAGGCGATCTGATGGCTGCTATTGCGCATGAGCTGGCGGCGCCATCCAACTATCGGATCACTTCTATATACACCGATAGCTGCTACTGAGCTGGCACGGCCAGCGCCATTCTCAAATGGATTTTTTTGGAATATCAAGAAAACCTCAACAATATTATTTATACACAAAGTACATATGCAATTATGCTGCAGCGCAGGTTCCATGGCTGGCGCCTGCCTGCAGAAGGTTTTTTTTCCCATACGTACATATAATATGCATTATGTAAACTAGGGGTCAGTTCAGTGAAGGATGAGTGACCTGTCAGTAGTCTGCATTATGAATACCTAAGCTGACCACCTGATAAAGAACCCACCCACATGATGCCCCGGAGCACGAGCATATCATTAGCACAAAACTGAAAATAAAGATTAACCAACAACCACAAGATGGATTTCATCAACCAAGGTATTATTATAATCAGTATAACGGCGACGACCTGACACTGTCTGTAGGTTACTATCAAAAATAATGCTGACAGGTTCCCGTTTAAGCTGATATATAACTCAAAGACCTGAGACTGTCAACCATGACAGGATAATGACACTGCTTCAAATTAATTTTCAGGTTCCCCAGTGCTCCCATATACGTCTATAAGACAATGTTTTACTTGTCCTCCTTTTATTTATCTTTGCTCATTAATTTTGCTAATGAGAAGACTTAAAAAATGCACAAAGTACTCCAACCTTACACCTGCTCTAAAGTCATGGCTTTTTTGTACACGACCATCCTGCTCCTCCTCTTTGCCTTATTTTGTGCTATAGTTCATGTAGCGGTCAAGGAGTATATGAGTCAGACACCACATTTATGAATTTTCATTGAGCAGTTCATTGGGAAAATTTGATGACAAGCGCATTGAAACAATAGAATGCGTAAAAGAAGAAAAAATAACAATTGTACAGCCTCCTGGCTTAATATCATAATCTATTAGTCCTTGCATTGAAATCTAGTGTGTTTGTACCCGTCTTCGTCAGCTAGTAATTGAATTTTAATACGATTTGATTCCAAAGACAGCATTTAAGAAAAAAAATATTTTCTTTCTTAACAGATGACTGTGCGTCAGAGGGACATCTCACAGTTACAGATTTTGAAGCAGCTGATTATGGGATCACAACATATGTATATGAAGAGCATGACATTATTCCAGATAAACCGCCAGCCGGTCACAGCAAAAATCTATCATCAATTCCTTATCAACAGGTTCTATCTTCTGATTTATTACTGACTGATAAGCAAAATGAGAATAACAAAAAGGATGCTGAGCATGAAAAAGCTCATACAGGGAGGAACCGTTTTCCTGTCAAGAATGTAGGAAATGTTTTACTAGCAAAAGAGATTTCGGTAAACATAAAAGGACTCACATGAGGGAGAAGCCATTTTCATGTTCAGTATGCGGGAAATGTTGGATTAAGAAAGCAAATCTCACTATACATCAGAGAATTCACACAGGGGAGAAGCCATATTCATGTTCAGAATGTGGGAAATATTTTACCCAAAAATCAAATCTTGTTACACATGAGAAAATTCACACAGGGGAGAAGCTGTTTTCTTGTTCAGAATGTGGGAAATGTTTTACCTCCAAAACAGATCTTGAGAAACATAAGAGAACTCACACAGGAAAGAAACCATTTAAATGTCCAGAATGTGGGAAATGTTTTACCCAGAAAGGAAGTCTTACTGCACATCAGAGAATTCACACAGGGGAGAAGCCATTTTTATGTCAAGAATGTGGGAAATGTTTTACTAGCAAAAGAGATCTAAGTAAACATAAAAGCACTCACACGGGGGAGAAGCCATTTTCATGTTCAGAATGTGGGAAATGTTATACCCAGAAAGCAAATCTTACTATGCATCAGAGAATTCACACAGGGGAGAAGCCATTTTCATGTGCAGAATGTGGAAAATGTTTTACCAAGAAATTAAGTCTCACTATACATCAGAGAATTCACACAGGGGAGAAGCCATATTTATGTGCAGAATGTGGGAAATATTTTGCCTGCAAAACAAATCTTGTTAAACATAAACAAGTTCATACAGGGAAGAAGCCATTTTCATGTCCAGAATGTGGGAAATGTTTTACCAAGAAAGCAAGTCTTACTGTACATCAGAGAAGTCACACAGGGGAGAAGCCATTTTCATGTGCAGAATGTGGGAAATGTTATACCTGTAAAACAAGTCTTGTAACACATAAGAAAATTCACACTGGGAAGAAGCCATTTTCCTGTGCAGAATGTGGGAAATGTTTTACCAAGAAAGCAAGTCTCACTATACATCAGAGAATTCACACAGGGAGAAGCCATATTTATGTGCAGAATGTGGGAAATATTTTGCCTGCAAAACAAATCTTGTTAAACATAAACAAGTTCATACAGGGAAGAAGCCATTTTCCTGTGCAGAATGTGGGAAATGTTTTACCAGGAAAGCAAGTCTCACTATACATCAGAGAATTCACACAGGGGAGAAGCCATTTTCATGTGCAGAATGTGGGAAATGTTATACCTGTAAAACAAGTCTTGTTACACATGAGAAAATTCACACTGGGGAGAAGCCATTTTCCTGTGCAGAATGTGGGAAATGTTTTACTTTGAAATCGAGTCTTACTGCACATCAGAGAATTCACACAGGGGAGAAGCCATTTTCTTGTTTGGAATGTGGGAAATGTTTCACTTTCAAAATGCAACTCATTAAACATAAAATCATTCACACAGGGGAGAAGCCTTTTTCATGTTCAGAATTTGAGAAATCTTTTACCCAGAAACCAAGTCTTACTGTACATCAAAGAATACATAATACCATAGATCAACATATCAGTCACTAAATATAACCTAAGTAAATGGTAAGAATAGCGGCAAATGCCATACATTAATGGACTGAAACCATGTCGGACTGTAGTAGACCAACTGCATACATTATATAGAACACACCAAAGAACAAAAGCAGTCAAAGGTCAATGTGAGAAAATAGAAAAAACTTTATTACTAAATATGGATAAAAAACACCACACAACAGGTGAACCCTGTGTGTGTCATGCAACACGGTAAAAATGTATATACAGCAAGGGGAGCCGCATGTGGTAGATGTAATAAACCTCAACTCGCATCAAACGAGATGGTATTCACATAATTATAATACATAAGTATGTATATAGAGATAAATGGTAGATGATAATATGGTACATACCACAAAAGTCACCAATGTAACACCACACTAGCTGCCCCTGCCGCCCCTTGCTGTATATACATTTTTACCTTGTTGCATGACACACACAGGGTTCACCTGTTGTGTGGTGTTTTTTATCCATATTTAGTAATAAAGTTTTTTCTATTTTCTCACATTGACCTTTGACTGCTTTTGTTCTTTGGTGTGTTTTATCAAAGAATACATGCAGAGGAGAAGCCATTATCATGTTGAGAATTAGAAAATTACAAAAAAAAAATGTTCCTACACGTCAGAGAAATTACACACAGAAGCAGTCATTTCATAATTTATTTCATATTTTTCTTATTGATGAATCGTCCAAGAAAAGTTACAGTAAAAGTTAGGTCACATCTAAAAGGGAAGCAATTAATAACACTAAATGATAATTATTAGGAAATGTGCTGTATGCAATGACCAATAAACATCAGCAAGTAGAATGTATATGGTAATCCTAAATATTTTACCATGTCTATAGAATACTTTACCTTTATGTGAACACTATAATTGCATCTTAAAGGGATTGACCAGCACTTCTCTTCTATACTAAGTCAAGCTTCAGACACCAAGCATGTGACATCTAATAAGTATGATGTCTTATTAATCAGATGAGACCCACTGGGGACTGGATAGTTCTCCAAGTGTCCTAATCGAGTTCAACAGTATCTACCCACATGTGATCCCATACCATATGGAAGAGAGAGGTGTCGGACCGATCACCCCTTTAAAACTTGTAACCAAGAATCAATAAACAACTTCCTTTATTACTAACATACATCTCTTTGTATCTATCTTTTGTATTATCTATATGTTAAGATATTTCCATAGAACCTGTATAGTTGAGGGAGAGATGGTATAATAGAATAGAAGTAAGAATTAAACTATAAGGAACCTGTCAGCAGGATTGTGCTGAGTAACCTACAGACAGTGTCAGGTTGACGCCATTACATTGATTGAAATGATACCTTGGTTGATGACATCCGTCTTGTGGTTGTTTAATCTTTAGTTGTAGTTTTCAGTTAATGAGATTCTCGTGCTTGAAGGCGGCCTGTGTGGGGGTCTTCATCTGGTGCTTTGCTTACATATTCACCTGTATCCCTCAGTGACCTGCCCCTTATTTTACATACTGTATATCTTATTGTTTGGAAAAAAAATTGCATTCATGATACAGACGGCCGCGCCTGCGCTGTAGCATGATCAGATCTATAATATCCATATATTCATTTTATTTAGTGATAGACCGTATTTTTTGGACTATAAGATGCACCCCAAATTTTCAGGAGAATAGTTTAAAAAATTAATGTGTCAAATGGGGGTCCGTCTTACAGTCTGAATTCAGCTTACCGGGGGGGGGGGGTGTCAGCAGCGCTGGTGGAGTGTGGTCACAAAGGGTGTTCGGTGGTCCGGCGATATGACTCCCATCCCAGACTGGTGCGGCAGGTTCGTCGGTGCTAAAGGTGCGGTGGCTCCGCTGACATTTTCTGACAGCCTGGAGCCCCCGCACATCCATTGCTGTGATGCGGTGGCCTCCAGGAAATCCCTTCCCAGGCTCTTGTGGCAGGTTCGACGTTGCTCTGTGTTGTGGGGACTGCGTCGGATTTTGTGAAAGCCTCGGGAGATGAGATCTTGGCAGCGAGATCTCAATCTGAGCATGTGCCGCCCCTGGCGGACATTTTCCCGGAGGTCACCGCGTTGCAGCAATGGATGTGGGGGGTCTCCGGGCTTTCACAAAATGCCGGCGCAGCCCCCGCACCACATAGCACCGTTGAACCTACCACACCAGCCTGGGAAGGGAGTGTGATCATGTCCCTGCAGCATCGGACAGCCGCAGAATCGTCCGACACCTGCTACTGCCACACTTCTTGTAAGTATATTCCGACTATAAGACGCACCCCCATTTTCCCCAAAAATATTTGGGGAAAAAAGTGTGTCTTATAGTCCAAAAAATACGGTCAATTTCTTGAGAAAAAAAATCTTCCTCAAAATGGTGCCGGCTGCACCTGCACAGTAGCATAATGCGATAGATGCTACTGCGCAGGCGCCATCGCCATTTTGCTAGAAAGATGGCAGCACCTGCACAGTAGCATTTATCGGATCGCCTTATGTGGTCAAAATCTTCTGTTTGGGCACATGGCAGGGCTAGGAAAGGAAAGAGTGCTATTTGTCTAGAATAGATTGTGAATACCATGTCACATTTGAAGAGGCCTTGACATGTGAAAACAGCAGAAACCCCCCAAGTGATGCCATTTTGGAAACTAGACTCCTCAAGGAATTCATCTAGGGGTGTACTGACCATTTTTAACCTACAGTTGATTCTCAAATCTTAACATTTAGATATGAGAACAAAAAGTTAAATTTTTCCACTAAAATACTGTTTTAGCACCAAATTTACATGAGGGGTAATAGGAGAAATTGGACCCCACAATTTGTAATGCAATTTCTCTCAAATGTGGCAGTACCCTATTTGTGGTTGTACACTACTGTTTGAGCATAGTGAATATAAAGGGGAGGCTCTCCAAATGTATAGGTGCTCTGGAGAAAAAAATAATCAACTTCAATAGTATACTCCGGCACACAAAAAGAAACAATATGTTGCTCAAAAAAATAGTAAATTTTTATTAAGTTCAAGCGGTGCAAGCTCATTGAAAAAAAGAGGTTGTCTCACAAACTTTCCTGAATCAAGGTACGTATACACAACGTTTCGGCATGCAGTGCCTTTTTCAAGTTGTACCTTTATAACTTTAAATGTGAAATCATGCACCAGGATGGCTGCAAATGGCAAGTACGGCAATGCACAGATCAATGAGCTTGCACCGCTTGAACTTAATAAAAAATTTACTATTTTTTTGAGCAACATATTGTTTCTTTTTGTGTGCCGGAGTATACTATTGAAGTTGATACTGTTTGAGCATGTCAGGGATCGGATGGGAAGGAGCCCTACTTGGGTTTTAGAACGAAGATTCCTTTTGAATAGATTGTGTTTGCTCTATTAGCCGAGCCCCTGAGGTGCGAGATCAGTAGAAACTTCCACAAGTGACCCCATATTGGAAACTTCACTACCTAATTAATTCATCTAGGGTTGTAGTGAGAATCTTGAACCCATAGGTGCCTCACTGAATTTTATACTATTGGGACATTGAAATATGACATTTTTGTGTTTAAAAATGTAACTTTTTATTAGCTACAAATTTGTCAGTTACACAAGGGTTAATAGATGAAACTATACCCCACAATTAATTGAGCAATTTATCCTGAATGAGGTGACGCCCTATACAGACATGGTCAAAATTGTTGGTACCCCACGTTTAATGACAGAAAAACCCACAATGGTCACAGAAATAACTTGAATCTGACAAAAGTAATAATAAATATAAAATCAATGAAAATGAACAAGTGAAAGTCAGACATTGCTTTTCAGCCATGCTTCCAAAGAATTTTTAAAAAATAAAACTCATGGAATAGGCCTGGACAGAAATGATGGTACCCTTAACTTATTAAGTTAAGATTTGCTTTTGTATTCCATTTTTTCCACATCTGTTGAGAAATGAGGATCCTATGGGGCTGAAACCCAGTCTAAGGCCTCCTTCACGTGCCCTGATATGTCCGGTTCTGGAAATACTAGTATCGGTGCTATCCGTGTCCGTGTGTTACAAGAGTGTGGCATCCATGTGCCGCATCAGTGTGACACATACTGGTGCCTGAGAAAAAGCAGCAGTACAGTTACCTCTGTGCCCAGATGCTGGTTTCCTGGTCTCCCTGTGATCAGTAAGATCAGGCGACGCTGATGAGACTTGTGTGTCGCTGATGAGACTTGTGTGTCGCAAGTATTAAATAGCAAAAATGGTGTTGAGTCCCCCTTGGTTTTCCTAACCAGCTGAAGGAAAGCCATCATCTGGGGGTTGGTGTTACTATTCTGGGAAGGGGACCACAGCCATAAATGTTCCCAGCGTATTAAAAACAGTTCACATCTGTTTGTTTAGCCTTTACTGGTTATTATAGGGGGGGACCCCTATTATTTCTAACCAGCAAAAGTTAAACAGACAGCTGTGGGCTGATATTAATAGGCTGGGCTGGACCATGGATATTGTCCCTCTCCCAGACAAAGAACAACAGCCCTTACCTTCAGCCTAATAGAGAATTCACATTAGGCAGGTTCCCAGCAACGAGAATCGACTTGTCGTGGCTGTTGAGTACACATGAATTGACCAATTTATGCACTAAGTGTTCTCAATTTTTTCCAATTTTCTAGAGCAGTAATGCAGTTCAGATTTTATATATTTCCTGTTTGCATACTATATAGCTACAGAGTGCTATTTTATTTGTTGGTTCTATATTGGAGATGGCTACTCTTAGTAGGCACCTGTACACACCTGTTTTCTGTTTAGGAAGTGACAGTCAGTCTTTTGAAAGTTGAACATGAGATTAGACTTGTGACATCTTAATGCAGAGGCACAATGACTGGATTATTGATGTTCAACTAGTAGGGACTTGTCACTGTACCATTCACTAAGATTGGGGCAGTTCTGTATTGACTAGACACACCTGCCTGCACTGTAACCCTACCACTACCTAAGGCTCGTCTGGTGACAACAGTGGCTGATGCATATCGCGCTCCTTGACATCTCCAACCTCGGCTGCCATCATTTTTGCTCAGTTGTCACGAATCATTAAGGGATTCGTGGCAGCTCTGTCTGCTGGAATTTAAATATAGTGTTTTTTTTTGTTTGCTCCAGCAAAAGTTAATGTCAATGTCTTGCTGGCAGCTTCTTTTATGTTGGTCAGCTGATATTGGTTGGTAACTACTCCCACTTCCCTTTAAATAGTCACATAACCCATCAGCTGATCATTTGTGTGATGAAGGAACAGCCACCATCTTGGATTGGCTTGTACCAGCCACCATTTTGTCTGAATTCACAGGGCCACAGGCAGCTGGCTGCACCTGGCCCCCATGGCCTTAGGCATATTGAAGACAATAGGGTTTAGCCTCCACTGTGAATGACCAGGCCTTTTAGTATGCTAAATGGGTCAGGCCAAAAACCGGTACTTCAAAGCTGCAGTCTGAAGCCACCTCAGCAGGGGGCCTGAAGCTGCCTGGGGGCTTCAATTAGATTATACCTGCCAGCTAGACACAGAAAACACACCCATTGTATTTCCCAGACCCTACGGCTCCATTCTAGGATTATGAATTATGAGCACATCTTTGTAGGTACAGACTCTTAAGAAATATCTGCGTGATCCTGCGGACCTTGGGCATCTGACAGTGCAACTCCCGAGTCGGTGATGGCTCGGGGGCCTGAGATATAGATTGGCCCTCCAGAGAGACCCAATTGGGCCAGGTTTTATCTTCATGCGACAGGCAAAACATGCTGCATCCGCTGGTACCTCTCGTGTCCTGATCCGATCGTCCTGGAGAAAGTTAACCCCTTTGTTAGATATTGGGAATAAATTATGCAGGGAGCTAAGGGTGGAGATTATCAGTCCACCCTCTGACACCGAGGGGAGGGACCTAGCAGGTTTAAGAACTGTGAGCGGATGGCAGACTCCCTCTATTCTCACAGAAGACAAGACGATGAAGATCTAAGAAGGAACAAGGGACAGATATGCCAAGGGAGCAGCGGCACACGTTTTGGGGGAATGTCCAGCAACTAAGATTCTCACTTGTGGATCGCAGAGCTCCCTGCCTCCACATGCAACCAACAACCTGGTAATATTGACCTCTAGCTAATACCGCTAAGCCTTATACCATTATTGTTGTATTTTACTCTGACTGCAAATCCACTGTAATTCCGTTGTGTAGCTTACTGTATATTTCTGTAATCTAGTGCGCCCTTAAGGCAATTAAACCATAAAATTAAGTTTGGGCTGATGCTTTTACTCTGATCACGAATCTTAGAATACCCAGTGGGTAACAGGACCCCCTCCCCGGCGGCCATTTGCTCTAGGTGCAGTTCCCTTACTGACCTGAGAGACAAAGGGGGCGCCGGAGAGCTGTGCCTGTGTAGTACGTCACATTGGTGAAGTGGAAGGAAGGGGGTTTCCTTCACAATTGGTTATAGAGTTACATCTATGCAGACCAGCTAGGCATGTGAAACTCTTCTATGGCTTTAGTATTGTTGCTGTTGGAGTCCTATTTACCTGATGCCGTTTACTTTGCTGCCGTGGAGCATAGCAGCAGATTTTGAACTAAGTTGTATTCTTTCTGTCAGTCCCTTGTTTGTCTCTTTCCCTTTGTAATATAGCCTTCAGTGGCAAGGCTAGTGTCCTTACCGGCCAGTGCACTAGCCAGGGTTAGTAGAGGTGACAGGGACTAGGCACGTGATGGCGGCGGGGGGGGGGGAAGAGGACGTTTATAGGGTGTTAGGGGAGCTCAGGGACAGGCACAGGTTGGTGTCAGGATGTGTCACATCACCCTCTCCTTACAGTTAGGGCCTTCCTCTCCCTTTATCATCCTGTTGTAAAGATAAGTTGTGGTTTGCCGAATATACCCATGTCCGTTCGTGACTTCAGCATGAATCAACTTTCTTCAGTGAACAGCACTAAGGCCCACTGGTCGCTCGTCCTGTCCAGATGACACTTGTGCCTAGTGATGTGAGCAGGTAGTCTACCATGAAGACCACGCTGTTGTAAATGGTTTTCAATGGTCTAACGTGACATTTGGGTGCCTCTCACCTCCCTTAAATGTGCCTGGATTTGTGTGCCATCATCCAGTTCCGAAGAGCATTGTTCACGATGAAGCTGTTATCAATGAGGGATGTGGCCAAAGGATGTCCACTTCTTTCTCTTTCTGTGACTCTTCCAGTCACTATGTATCTCTGTTGCAAGCTGCTGACACTCTGCGACATACTAAGCTCAGCGGCATTTGCGTCTGAGAGCTTCATGCTTGAAGCCTCGCAATGGTTAGCTACTGTTGATCAATTAAGTGTCATCTTGGTCTCACAATGTCAAAATGTGAACAGCATGATGAGGAGCACTGTTTAACCCCTTCCTGACATGCGCTGTAACTAGCATGGGCCTAGATCTAGCCGATGCTCTAATAAACCTAGCCACCCAATAATTGCCCATCAGATCACAATTATTTATTGCCCCCAGAGCTGATACCTGGACTTTGAGGGTGTTCGTGGATAGTCGTATCTCTAAGCCCTTTTGTCAGAATTCCAGAACTTGGCCAGCTTGAACCTTTTCCCCAGTCTCCGCACCTGAGGCTGATAGAAACTTATTCCAGGTTCTGGCGTATATCTTTGTTGTGGATACTTTCCTACTCTGAAGTAAAGAGGTTACTAGATTATGAGAAAACCCTTTCCCTATAAATAGTGCCCTCTCAAATTCCACGCCGTCAGATGTCAACTGGACACTCGTGGATGAAAGATTGGTCCTTGGGAGAGGAGATCTGGGAGTTCCGGAAGAACCCATGGGCTGGTGATTTACATCCTCCTCAGCCAGGAAAATCATGGCCTCTTGGGCCAAAAGGGGTGATTAAGAGAACACGTGCCCTGTCCTCCCAAATCGTCCTCAACAAAAATGGAATTAGGGCTATCAGGGAAAGGCATATGCCAGATTGACGTCCCATGGAATCAACAGAGCATCTACTGCTTGCGGCCCTTCTCTGGGGTTTAGATAGAGAGCAGAACCACGGCTCCTTCCTGTTTCCCCTGGTGGCAAAGAGGTCTATGTCCGGACATCCCCACATATGAACAATCTGGATTAAGACAGTTCGGTTTAACACCCACTCTCCCTGCCTGAGTTGGTTGCGGCTTAGGAAGTCCGCCTTGATGTTCTCTTTTCCTCTTATGTGCAGGGAGGTTAACGACAGCAGATGAGCTTTGGCCATCTGAAATATATGATCCGCCACTTCCATCAAAGACCTGGACCGGGTCCGCCCCCGGTGGTTGATATAGGCCACCGTTGCCTGATTGTCGGAAAGTATTCTGACATGTTGACCCTGTAGGGACATAAGGATCCATCTTATTGCCAGCTCCACTGCCAACAACTTTTTCAGGTTAGATGAACCACTCTGCTCACACCTTGTCCACCTCCCATGGACCATCACCTCCGCCAAATGAGCCCCCCAACCCGTGGGGCTGGCATCTGTAGTGATAATCCGGGAAACATGGTTTATCCAGGGAACCACTCTGGACAAGTTTGATAAATTTAACCACCAAAGAAGGGACTGTATCGTAGAGGGGGACAGAGAGACCTATCTTTCTAGTCACCCTCTATGCCGGCAGTCGTTACGCAATACTTCCCACTGTAAGGCCCTAGTATGGAATTGGGCCCACAGGACAACCGGAATACAGGAAGTGAGCAACCCTAAAAGGGACATCATCCTCCTAAGGGACATAGATGAATTGTTAACTGCCTTCAAAACTTGATGCTGAATACCTTCTAATTTGGGCACCAGTAGCCGACACTCCTCAGTCTCGGAGTCCATCACAAGACCCAGGAATTCCTGCACCTTCGGGGTTGCAAACATGACGTTTTGATATTCAAAAGCCACCCCAACCCTTCTGACTTGGACATTACACCTTTCAAATGAGTAGTGCAATGCAGGACCGAACTGCCTACTATTAAAAAGTCATCCAAATAGGGGATCATCACGACATCCTGTTCTTGGAGATGTGCCATGACGTCTACGACCACCTTGGTGAAGACCTGTGGGGCAATAGCGAGACCAAACGGGAGGGCTTTAAATTAGATGTTTAACCGTACCCCCAAGTGACACCGCCACTCTAAGGAACTTCTGGTGATCGGCATGTGTAAGTATGTGGTAGTATGCGTCCTTAAGATCCAATACTACCATAAAGCAATTTTTGAAGAGCAATTTTATTGCCAACCTAACAGACTCCATCTTAACCCCTTCATGACCCAGCCTATTTTGACCTTATAGACCTTGCCATTTTTTTGCAATTCTGACCAGTGTCCCTTTATGAGGTAATAACTCAGGAACGCTTCAACGGATCCTAGCGATTCTGAGATTTTTTTTTCGTGACATATTGGGCTTCATGTTAGTGGTAAATTTAGGTCGATAATTTTTGCGTTTATTGTGAAAAAAATGGAAATTTGGCAAAAATGTTGAAAATTTTGTAATTTTCAAATTTTGAATTTTTATTCTGTTTAAACCAGAGAGTTATGTGACACAAAATAGTTAATAAATAACATTTCCCACATGTCTACTTTACATCAGCACAATTTTGGGAACAACTTTTTTTTTTGTTACGAAGTTATAAGGGTTAAAAGTTGACCAGCGATTTCTCATTTTTACAGCAAAATTTACAAAACCATTTTTTTTTAGGGACCACCTCACATTTGAAGTCACTTCTTTGAGGGGTCTATATGGCAGAAAATACCCAAAAGTGACACCTTTATAAAAACTGCACCCCTCAAGCTACTCAAAACTACATTCAAGAAGATTATTAACCCTTCAGGTGCTTCACAGGAACTAAAGCAACGTGGAAGGAAAAAATGGACATTTTAGTTTTTCCAACAAAAATTTTCTTTTAGCATCAATTTTTTTCATTTTTACATGGGCAACAGGATAAATTGGATCCTAAAATTTGTTGTGCAATTTCTCCTGAGTACACAGATACCTCATATGTGGTCATAAACCACTGTTTGGGCGCACGGCAGGGCTCAGAAGGGAAGGAGCGCCATTTGACTTTTTGAATGGAAAATATGCTTGAATATTTAGCGGTTGCCATGTCGCATTTGGAGAGTCCCTGTGTGCCTAAACATTGGAGCTCCCCCACAAGTGACCCCATTTTGGAAACTAGACCCCCCAAGGAACTTATCTAGATGCATAGTGAGCACTTTGAACCCCCAGGTGCTTCACAGAAGTTTATAACGCAGAGCTGTGAAAATAAAAAATCATTTTTTTTTCTCAAAAAATTATTTTTTAGCCCACTATTTTTTATTTTCACAATGGTTACAGGAGAAATTGGACCCCAAAAGTTGTTGTCCAGTTTGTCCTGAGTATGCTAGTACCCCATATGTGGGGGGGAACCACTGTTTGGGCACACGTCAGGGCTCGGAAGGGATGTAGTGACGCTTTGAAATGCCGACTTGATGGAATGGTCTGCGGGCATCTTGTTACGTTTGCAGAGCCCCTGATGTGCCTAAACAGTAGAAACTCCCCACAAGTGACCCATTTTGGAAACTAGACCCCGCAAAGAACTTATCTAGATGTGTGGTGAGCACTTTGAACCCCTAAGGTCTACACAGAAGTTTATAACGCCCGGGCATGAAAATAAAAAAATCATATTTTTTCCACAATCAGGATCTTTTAGTCCCCAATTTTTTTTATTTTCCCAAGGGTAACATGAGAAATTAGACCCCAAAAGTTGTTGTCCAATTTGTCCTGAGTATGCTGCTATCCCATATGTGGGAGAAAACTACTGTATGGGCACACGTCGGGGCTCGGATGGGAAGTAGTGACGTTTTGAAATGCCCACTTGATGGAATGGTCTTCGGGCGTCATGTTACGTTTGCAGAGTCCCTGATGTGCCTAAACAGTAGAAACTCCCCACAAGTGACCCCATTTTGGAAACTAGATCCCCCAAGGAACTCCTATAGATGTGTGGTAAGCACTTTGAATCTCCAAGTCCTTCACAGAAGTTTATAACGCAGAGCCGTGAAAATATAAAATCATTTTTTTTTCCCACAAAAATAATTTTTTAGTCCCCAATTTTTTTTTTCCCAATGTTAACAGGAGAAATTAGAACCCCCAAAGTTGTTGTGCAATTTTTCCCGAGTATGCTGATACCCCATATGTGGGGATAAACCACTGTTTGGGCATACGTCGGGGCTTGGAATAAAGGGAGCACTGTTTGACTTTTTGAACGCAAAATTTGCAGGAATCAATGGTGGCGCCACGTCGCGTATGGAGACCCCCTGATGTGCCTAAATAGTGGAAACCCCTCAATTCTAACTCCAACCCTAACCCCAACACACTCCAACCCTAACCCCAACACACCCCTAACCCTAACCCCTACACACACCTAACCCTAATACAAACCATACCCCTAACCCCAACACACCCCTAACCCTAATCCCAACTCTAACCATAAACCTAACCACAAGCCTAACCCAAATTCCAACCCTAACCCAAATTCCAACCCTAACCCAAATTCCAACCCTAACCCAAATTCCAACCCTAACCCTAATTCTAACCCTAATTCTAACCCTAATGCTAACCCTAACCCTAGTTCTAACCCTAAGTCTGGGTTCATATTGCGTTTTACCAGCCCGTTCAACACGTAGCGCATGCGCCGGCCATTGTCCAAGATGGTAGCGCCCATGAAGAATCCCGGGCAGCCGCCGAGACGGATACAGGGACATCGGTGGACCGGGAGAGGTGAGTAGGGGGGTCGGAAGGTGAGGGGGGGGAACGGAAGGTGGGGGCAGCGGATCGCAGGAGCAGATAGTGACGGCGGTGACCGATCACCGCCTTGACTCGATGTGGGGGGGTCAGATCGCGGTGTCCAGCCATGGCAGATGCTATTGCAGCATCGGCCATGGCTGGATTGTAATATTTCACCAGTTACACTGGTGAAATATTACAAATCGCTCTGATTGGCTGTTTCACTTTTAACAGCCAATCAGAGCGATCGTAGCCACGTGGGGGTTAAGCCCGGTCACCCGACCCGCAGGAACATGATTTATAGCATGACGCCAACGTTGGCGTCATGGGTCAGGATGGCACAGGTTTTCATGACGCCAACGTTGGCGTCATGGGTCGGGAAGGGGTTAAAGGTACGTACTACCAGGAACTTGTTCGAACTTTTTAGATTAATAATGGTCCGAAAGGACCCGTCTGGTTTTTCAATCAAAAAGAGGGGAGTAAAATTCCCTACCTCTTTCTGACACCGGAACCTCCACCAAGACTGCCTTACACTATAGCTCCAGGAATTCTGACTCCAGGGCCTGCTGTTCCGCAGCTGAGGAATGAGTGGGAGTTAACATAAATTTGTCCTGCGGTATTGAACGGAACTCCAACCTTGGATCCATAATCTGATCAGATCAGGACTATCTGCTATTCGATATTCTTGACCAGGCCGGGTAGAAGGCCAACAGCCTTCCCCTACCTGGGCCGGCAGTCATTGGGGTGGTCTCCTGTGATCTCGGGAGGAGCCAAACATGTACCCTCTACCTTTTCTTTTCCTGTCGTCCCATCTGCTTTTAGCCCTGTAGGATTTTTTACGGCTGAATATTCTGTTGAAGGAACGACCATAGGAAGGGCCCGACAGGCTAGGAAACTTCTTATTGTCCCCCCGACTTTTCCAGGAGTTTGTCCAATACTGGTCCGAACAAGTGTTCCCCTTCACAAGAGATGGCGCAAAGCTTCGACCTGGCCCGAATTTCTCCTGGCCAGCACTTTAGCCATAAGGCCCTTCGGGCTGGATTAAAAAACGGCCGCGGCTCTTGCGGCTAACCTGACTGAGTCTGCCGATGCATCTGACAGAAGAGCTGCAGCTCCCTGCATCATGGGAAGCATAGTCAAGATGCTTTTTTTTGGATGCCTTGTTCTTTATTTGTGAATCTAACGGGTCCAGCCAGACCATTAAAGACCTGGCTGCACAGGTGGCGGCTATCCCCTTCCGGTCCGATGCCCCAGACCCGAATGTCCCCAACCAGTGCCCCTCCTATTTCCCCGGACGTGCCTGCCCACAGCCCCAGGAATCACGTCCCCCCTCTGGACTTGCAACCCCGCCACATTCTTTGTAGTCCTGGACACATCATAGGGGGCGCATCCTGGTCGCATCACAGGGGTGCGTCACAGGAGGCGTACCTCAGGTGCGTCACCAGGGTCATGTCCGGCACACACACCGCCGCCAGCCCCAGGCCTACTTGCCTGCACCTGTGCGTCGGACCACGACCAAGACGGTCATCCTGCCCGGACACTGCTTCCCTGCTATCGCTCACTAATGTGCAGTCCCCCTGGACCCACTGTGGAGCTTCCAGGTGCCCCCGGACCAGCCGAGGCAGGGGTCCATCACTGACTTCTATCTTCTGCCTTCTTCACAGGTATGCCTGAAGAGGTTCACCAGTCAAGCACAGGAAACCAACTGATGCGGGAGAGAGGTGCCGCCCTTTTATGTCTGTAGGTTTCCTGTCCTTGAAGGGCGGATCCCCTCTCTCGTATTGTCATGGGAGATCGAATAAATGTCATGTGCTCAAAAATGGTACCAATAAAAACAGCTTGTCTCGCAAAAAAACAAGTCATTACATGACTGTCGGCCAAAATGTGGAAAAATTATAGCTCAAAATATGGTGATGCAAAAACTAGTTTTCGCAAAAAAAGGTGTCACAGCATCCAAACATAAAAACTCAATATAAATCTTGTTTCACTGTAATCGCACCGACTTGAAGAACAAAGTCACCTAATCACTTATACCGCATGAGGAGCGGCATAAAAAATAAATAAAACCAATTCTTCACGTGCTGTTGATAGTTTCATTCTGCCTCCCAAATATCATAGTAAGGCTCGGCGCACATTTATCCTGCACTCTGCACTGAGCGTTTGCACCGGGGTTTCCGTGTAAATCTCTGAAACGTGATTATTATTATTATTATACATTTTGATAGCGCCATTTATTCCATGGCGCTTTACATGTGAAAAGGGGCAAATATAGACAAGTACAATAAACGTGAGCAATACAAGGCACACACAAGTACAGAAGGAGAGAGGACAGATCCCCCAGTGGCAGATTTGATTTAATAATGCAGATGGAGGCATAGTGTATGCCATAGGACCTGTGATCTGGTGATGTCTGTCTAGGATTGCATAAAAGTGAAGTCTGTCAGTTTTGTGCACTTCTGAAAAGGACACCTCTGAACAGATTTCAGAGTAACTCTGCTGCCTCATTATAGTGAATGGATCCATCGGGGGTTTCATCCTTCACATCACTCGGAGATTTAGATGGAAACCCCAATGTAAGTGCTCAGCATAGAGCGCTGGATAAATGCGATCCTAAATGTTATATAAAATGCTTCCAATAAAAGCTTTAACTCAATCTACAAAAAAAGCAAGCCCTCACTCAGGTCTGTGTTCTGTTAATGGAAACATATAGGGGGCTTCCAAAGGCTGTAGAAAAGCGAAATGGCTCCTCGCCCCCAAAAAGAAATTCAGCAAATTCTCCTCTCCCAAATGCCCACCTCCCTTCTGAGCCCCTGTGTACCTAAACCACATTTAGCACCCACATGTTTGGCATTTCTGTAGTTATGAGAACCCACCTAATGTACAGGTGCGTGTCTCCAGAAGCATGAGCTGGGCATAATGTACTGGTCACTACAACGGCAGTTTGCAATTTTCACTCCGCAACAGCCACTGCTACTTGTTTCTGGAAAACACCAATGGAGTAAAAATAGTGACTATATCTTTAGATAAATTCCCAAAGGGTTATAATTTCCAAAATGGGGTCATTTGAGGGGGGATTCTGCTTTTCTATCACTTAGGGGCTCATTATATGAAATCCACAAACTATTCTAGGAAAATCTGCATTCCAGGAGGCAAATAGCGTTCCGTCCCTCCCGAGTTTCTCTGTATGGTTAAGTAGTACTATAGAGCCACATATGGGCTATTTCTATGTTCAGTAGTAATTGTGGGACAAATTTTGGTGCCATTTTTACCCATTTCCAGTATGAAAATGTAAAACTTGGGGCTAACACAATCTTGGTGGTAAAAATGTAAAATAGTTTTCTTCACTGCCCAATGGCATAAAATTCTGTGACCCACCTGTGGTGTCAATATAATCACTGCATCCCTAGATGAATTTATTGAGAGGCTTAGTTTGTAAAATGAGGTCTCTTATGGGGGGTTCTGCTGTGTTAGCACCTCAGGGGCTCTGCCAATGCAACATGGCACCCTCTAACAAGTGCAGCAAAATCTGCACTATGCTATGGCGTTTCTTCCCTTCTGAGCTTTGCACTGTGCCTCAAAAGTAGTTTTAGACAACATATGTGGTATCGGTAAACTCAGGAGAAGTTGCACAACAAATTTCGAGGTCCATTTTCTCCTGTTACCCTTGTGACAATACAAAATTTGGAGCTATAGATTTTTGCGGGAAAAATTTGATTTTTTTTTTTATTTTTTTTTATTTTCACGGGTAAACATTATAAACTTCTGTGAAGCACCTGGGGGTTCAAGGTGTTCAATACACATCTAGATCAGTTCCCAAAGGGGTCTAGTTTCCAAAATGGTGTCACTTATGGGGAGTTTCCACTGTTTAGGCACATCAGGGGCTCTACAAACGCGACATGGCATCCACTAATTATTCCAGCAAATTTTACATTCAAGAAGTTAAATGGCGCTCCTTTCGTTCCAAGCCCTGCCGTCCACTCAAATAGTTGTTTTCCTCTACATATTGGGTATCTGCGCACTCAGGAGAAATTGCACAACAAATTGTAAGGAGCAATTTCTCCTGTTATCCTTATGAAAATGCAAAATTTGGAGCTTAAAAAATAGGTGATGAACTTCCGTAAAGCACCTGTGGGTTCAAGGTGCTCCATAGAGATCTAGATAAGTTCCCTAAGGGGTCTAGTTTCCAAAATGGTGGCACTTGTTGGGGGTTTCCACTGTTTAGGCACATCCGGGGCTCTCCAAACATGACATGGCGTCTGCTAATTATGCTAGCAAGTCTTACATTCAAAAAGTGAAATGCCGCTCCTTCCCTTCCGAGCCCTGCCGTGTGCCAAAACAGTAGATTTCCCCCACATATTGGGTATGGGCATGCTTAGGATAAATTGCACAACAAATTGTATGGTCCATTTTCTCCTGCTATCCTTGCCAAAGGAAAAAAAATAGGTCTAAAGGAAAATTTTGTGAAAGAAAAGTAAATTTTTGCCAAATTTCCGTTTTTTTTTCCACAAATAAAAAGCAAGTCCTGTCAAAGAAATTTTACCACTATCTTGAAGTACAATATGTCACGATAAAACAATCTCAGAATCAGTGGTCACAGAATCGGTGGGATCCATTGAAGCATTCCAGGGTTATGACCTCATAAAGTGACAGTGGTCAGAATTGTAAAATTGGCCTGGTCAGGAAGGTGAAAACAGGCTTTGGGGTGAAAGGGTACCAAATCTAATTGAACCCCAAAATGTATTGGCCAATTCATGGATTAAACTATTGTATTTACTCTTTTTAAATCATAATGACAACCCAAAACATCCAAATAACCCTGATCAAAAGTTCATATACCCAGCGTTGGACTGGAACACCTTGGGCCCACCAGAGAAAATCATTCTTGGGGCACACTATGTAGCTACATAGAAATAAATACAAGACCACCAATTGTGCAGTAAAACACACTAATATCAGGGTATAATATAACGTAGCACATGTCTTAATTATGTAGCAGGAGTTGGGGTAGCCTCCCTCATAGATTATAAAGCAGCCCCCTCATAGGGGATAATGCTGCCCTCCTCAGAGGATAATGCTGCCCCCCCTCATAGGGTATAATTCTATACAGTTAGGTCCATATATATTTGGACAGAGACAACATTTATTTAATTTTTGTTCTAGACATTACCACAATGAATTTTAAACAAAACAATTCAGATGCAGTTGAAGTTCAGACTTTCAGCTTTCATTTGAGGGTATCCACATTAAAATTGGATGAGGGGTTTAGGAGTTTCAGCTCCTTAACATGTGCCACCCTGTTTTTAAAGGGACCAAAAGTAATCGGACAATTGACTCCAAGGCTATTTCATGGACAGATGTGGGCAATCCCTTCTGAATTGTTTTGTTTAAAATTCATTGTGGCAATGTCTAGAACCAAAATTACATAAATGTTGTCTCTGTCCAAATATATATGGACCTAACTGTATATATATATATATATATATATATATAGATAGATAGATAGATAGATAGATAGATAGATAGATAGATACAGATAAATAGATAGATACCATATATACTCGAGTATAAGCTGACCCCCCTAATTTTGCCACAAAAACTGGGAAAACTTATCGACTCGAGAATAAGCCTAGGGTGGAAAATGAGATTATGCCCCATACGCTGCCCCATGTATCATGCCCCACAAGATGCTCCATAGATTGTGCCCCATATGCTGCCCATGTATTATGCCCCCATAGATGCTCCATAGATTCTGCCCCCATAGATGCTCCATAGATTATGCCCCCATAGATGCTCCATAGATTATGCCCCCATAGATTATGCCCCCATAGATGCTCCATAGGTTATGCCCCCATAGATGCTCCTTAGATTGTGCCCCATAGATGCTCCATAGATTGTGCCCCCATAGATTATGCCCCCATAGATGCTCCATAGATTATGCCCCCATAAATGCTCCTTAGATTATGCCCCCATAGATGCTCCTTAGATTATGCCACCATAGATGCTCCATAGATTATGCCCCCATAGATGCTCCACAGATTATGCCCCCACAGATTATGCCCCCATAGATTATGCCCCCATAGAAGCTCCTTAGATTATGCCCCCATAGAATATGCCCCCATAGATGCTCCACAGATTATGCCCCCATAGATTATGCCCCTATAGATGCTCCATAGATTATGCCCCCATAGATGCTCCTTAGATTATGCCCCCATAGATGCTCCTTAGATTATGCCCCCATAGATGCTCCTTAGATTATGCCCCCATAGATGCTCCATAGATTATGCCCCCATAGATTATGCCCCCATAGATGCTCCACAGATTATGCCCCCACAGATTATGCCCCCATAGATTATGCCCCCATAGAAGCTCCTTAGATTATGCCCCCATAGAATATGCCCCCATAGATGCTCCACAGATTATGCCCCATAGATTATGCCCCCATAGATGCTCCACAGATTATGCCCCATAGATTATGCCCCATAGATGCTCCACAGATTATGCCCCCATAGAAGCTCCATAGATTATGCCCCCATAGATGCTCCTTAGATTATGCCCCCATAGAAGCTCCATAGATTATGCCCCATAGAAGCTCCATAGTTTATGCCCCATAGAAGCTCCTTAGATTATGCCCCCATAGATGCTCCATAGATTATGCCCCCATAGAAGCTCCTTAGATTATGCCCCCATAGAAGCTCCTTAGATTATGCCCCCATAGAAGCTCCATAGATTATGCCCCTATAGATGCTCCTTAGATTATGCCCCCATAAATGCTCCTTAGATTATGCCCCCATAGATTGAGCCCCTATAGATGCTCCTTAAATTATGCCCCCATAGATGCTCCTTAAATTATGCCCCCATAGATTATGCCCCCATAGATGCTCCATAGATTGTCCCCATAGATGCTCCACAGCCTGTGCCCCCATAGATGCTGCATTTTATAGGCCGCTTTATGCTTCCGCAGCTGCTGCAACAAAAAAAAAAGACCTACTCAGCTCTCGTCGCTGGGGGCCAGGTGCCGGTGTCCTGAGCAGGTGGGGACACCGGTGCGCTATGGGGGACAGATGCATGTGTCACCGCTGGCTCAGGGCCCCGGCACCTGAGAGATTTACCTGTCACCCGCTCCACCGCTGTGCGCCGCTGTCTTCGGGTCCTCCGGCAGTGAATGCTCAGGCAGAGGGTGCGGCGCACACTAACCACGTCATCGCGCCCTCTGCCTGAACATCGCAGTAAGAGGACCCGAGGACACAGCGACGCAGCGGTGGAACAGGACAGGTAAGTAATGATATTCACTGCTTCCCACGCCCATGTGGGCGTGGGAAGCAGTGAATATTCATTTCTCTTTAGCAGCGGGGACAGGGGCTCCTGCCTCCTGTCACCCGCTGCTGCTCCGCTGGCACTGGGCCCCCATGGCAGCTGCGTGGTGTGCCGCTATTAGTGACACGCCACCAGCTGGGGGCCCCTGGAGCAGCGGGGGCCCTAGGCAACTGGCCCCTGTATGCCAGCAGGTGCCAGGGCCCCCCAGATGCCAGTGCCCACTGGAGAATCCTCCGGTTCTCCGGTGGGCCAGTCCGACCCTGCGTATACCCCATTTCTTAATAACGTGTATTGCCCCCTCTAACATCAATGACAGCTTGAAGTAGTTTGTGGTAGTTGTGGATGAGGTTCTTTGATTTCTCAGATGGTAAAGCTGCCCACTCTTTTTGGCAAAATGCCTCCATTTCCTGTAAATTCCTGGGCTGTCTAGCATGAACTGCGTGCTTGAGATCTCCCCAGAGTGGCTCAATGATATTTGGGTCAGGAGACTGAGATGGCCACTCCAGAACCTTCACTTTGTTCTGCTGTAGCCAATGACAGGTCGACTTGGCCTTTTGTTTTGGATCGTTGTCATGTTAAAACGTCCAAATTCTTCCATGTGCAGCTTCCGGGCTGATGATTGCAAATTTGCCTCCAGTATTTGCTGATAACATGCTGCATTCATCTTTCCTTCAATTTTGACTAAGTTTCCTGTGCCTTTGTAGCTCACACATCACCAAAACATCAGCGATCCACCTCCATACTTTACAGTAGGCCTTGTTGACCTCTCTCCAAAATGTAACGTTTATGGTTGTGGCCAGAAAGTTCAATTTTGGTCTCATCACCCCAAATTACCTTGTTCCAGAAGTATTGAGGCTTGTCTCTGTGCTGTTTTGCATATTGCAGGTGAGATACTTTGTGACATTTACGCAGTAATGGCTTTCTTCTGGTGACTCGACCATGCAGCCCATTTTTATTCAAGTGCCTCCTTATTGTGCATCTTGAAACAGCCACACCGCTGGAGGCCACCGCATCACAGCAATGGATATGTGGGGGCTCTGGGCTTACAGAAAATGTCGGCGGAGCCCCCGCACCACGAGCACCGACAAACCTGCCGCACCAGTCTGGGATGGGAGTCATATCATTGCCGGACCACCGAGCACCCCTTGTGACCACACTCCACCAGCGCTGCCGATCCTCCCTAGGTAAGCTGAATTTGGACTGTAAGACGGACCCCCATTTGACTCATTAATTTATTTTCCCTATTTTACTTCTAAAAATTTGTGGTGCGTCTTATGGTCCGGTGCATCTTATAGTCCGAAAAATACGGTAGATATATTGATCATCTTACATCACTGAGCCAGGCTAGGGGGCAACTATAGATCCATGTACTCTAATAAAAAGTTACACACATCAATATACCAGTATGATGTAGCCACTTCTTATCATCAAGAAGACCCAACAGGCTTATCTCAGGAGTAACTAGGACTCTAGGTCAGACTACGTAGTTTAGACATGTCCATCATTTAAAAAATTGGAGCATATAATCCATATAAAAACACACTGTCGTAATATCCAATAATCTTTTTTAATGTAATAAATTCCATAAGATACAGACAAGCATACAATAAATACGTAAGTACAGAGTGCTCAGATGCAGAGATGAACGGTTCAGACTGCACATAGATATGGATAATGGGCAAACAAACCCCAAACTTAATCCATAGTAATTTACAATTGCCTTATATACAGCATAGTGCTGTGGTCGCTCTTACAATCCCCCCATACGATTGATAGTATCAAATAAGCTGCCAATACCTTAATTCAAAAATGCTATTACATAGCCATTACTGGCAATACTAGTGCACATGCGGTAAACGGCAAGTAGAAAAGGGGGAAGGAAAGCAAAGAGTGACCAGTCTATTTACCCATATCCTCCGTGTGCAGGTGACGTGCCCCTACGCACGTTTCGCTTTCGCTTCCTCGGGGGGGCGGATTATATAATATGCATCACATGGATGCTTTTATGTCCGCTGTTAGGCTCTTAATGGCGGCGCATGTAACCGACGCTGCTGGCATCACAGCCGCCCGCCACTCCCAATGCGTCCGACGACGGTGCGCTCCACCAGTGCACTGATTGACGTCAGTGGAACGCATATGTCGCCTGTGGACGCTGGGAGGGCGGCCGGACGGAGGCCAGCGTCAGACATGCGCACTAGGGGCCAAGCCGCGGTATGCGCCATCTTTTTTAAGGGGAATTTTCTCCCCACATGCCCATAACACAAACATTAATCAAAGGATGGGGAATATACAGCAAGACATTATCTTGCTAGAAATTAGCATCAATAGCACCTACAGTGAACGTGCTAATAAAGGGGTATATCTATCCACATAACCTAAATCATCCCATATCTCAAAAGGTAAACACCATAATGAAGTGTAAGCAATTTTAGCAATATACACATATCATAAATATAACATCAAAAAGTACAGACACTAATTAATTTGATGCAAGTATAAACTATCTATACTTGCATCAAATGGTTTAGTGTCTGTATTTTTTGAGGGGATAGATATACCCCTTTATTAGCACGTTCACTGTAGGTGCTATTGATCTAATTTCTAGCAAGATAATGTCTTGCTGTATATTCCCCATCCTTTGATTAATGTTTGTGTTATGGGCATGTGGGGAGAAAATTCCCCTTAAAAAAAAAGTGGCGCATACCGCAGCTTGGCCCCTAGTGCGCATGTCTCTGACGCTGGCCTCCATCCGGCCGCCCTCCCGGCGTCCACAGGCGACGTATGCGTTCCACTGACGTCAATCAGCGCACTGGTGGAGCGCACCGTCGTCGGACGCATTGGGAGTGGCTGGCGGCTGTGATGCCAGCAGCGTCGGTTACATGCGCCGCCATTAAGAGCCTAACAGCGGATATAAAAGCATCCATGTGATGCATATTATATAATCTGGCCCCCCGAGGAAGCGAAAGCGAAACGTGCGTAGGGGCACGTCACCTGCACATGGAGAAGGATATGGGTAAATAGACTGGTCACTCTTTGCTTTCCTTCCCCCTTTTCTACTTGCCGTTTACCGCATGTGCACTAGTATTGCCAGTAATGGCTATGTAATAGCATTTTTGTATTAAGGTATTTGCAGCTTATTTGATACTATCAATCGTATGGGGGGATTGTAAGAGCGACCACAGCACTATGCTGTATATAAGGCAATTGTAAATTACTATGGATTAAGTTTGGGGTTTGTTTGCCCATTATCCGTATCTATGTGCAGTCTGAACCGTTCATCTCTGCATCTGAGCACTCTGTACTTACGTATTTATTGTATGTTTGTCTGTATCTTATGGAATTTATTACATTAAAAAAGATTATTGGATATTACGATAGTGTGTTTTTATATGGATTATATGCTCCAATTTTTTCTGGTGTTGCTTAGTAATTGGGAGCTCCATGGGGTATTTACCCAGGATCCTTAGTGGTTCATTATGGTATATAATATAAAGATGAACTCTATGCGTGAGATTATGTTTCATGTCCATCATTTAAGTCTAAAAGGTACAAATACTGGTACAGGAAAATATTACATGTATAGGATCCTCTCTCCTGGCATTTATTTACATTGTGGTGACTTTGAGGTAGCATTGATGCACAATATATAGTGTAGGAGGCTTATTATTAGCTGCAGGGGAGATGATTACATGGTATTCCAGAACTTCTTTTCATTCTACTTTATAAAGGACAGGATGGGAGTTCTCCTCCCATAATCCCTCTCATGCTTGGTATTTTTTGCTCAGTTTTGCTCCTTAACTAATAAGTAGTGATGAGCAAGTATATTCGTTGCTCGGGTTTTCCTGAGCACGCTCGGGTGATCTCTGAGTATTTTGGTGTGCTCAGCGATTTAGTTTGTGTCGCTGTAGCTTCATGATTTATGATTGCTGGACAGCCTGAATACATGTGAGGATTCCCAAACAAACAGGCATTCCTCACATGTATTCAGGCTTGTCCAGCAGCCATAAATCATGCAGTTAGTCGTCAGAAACTAAATCTTCGAGCACGCCAAAATACTCGGAGGTCACCCGAACATGCTCGGAAAAACCCAAGCAACGAGTATACTTGCTCATCTCCACCAATGAGTGCACTGAAGCCAACACACAGGACTAGAGAGAGAGTCAGTGGATGCAAAATGGCTGTCGTCTGTCATACACTTTGCTACTCTCCTGTCACGTAGTGACTGTCCTAGTTTGACACGACCCAACGGTTGGTCGGTCACTAAACGGCACAACACACAAGGGAACACCAGGGACACAATAACAATGGCAAGCCCTGTCGATGGGGAGTAGACACCTGCACTCACCTAAGATTGTGCCCTGATCTCCCTATGGTCCCTATGCGGGTTCCTTCACCCCCGTCGCCAAACAGGATACATAAATCCTCACTTTCCCTGCTCCTATCCCTACATAGGGAACTGGCAAGTGAGAGCATTGATCCCCCCGCTGCACTAATACAACATAAGGTAATTATAGACAAACACCAAAAGGGACAAGGTAAACAAAAAATGCAACACTTAACTTTCTGCTGCAAAGCTCCACACACCAGATCAATGTAATAACTGAAGCACCACTGCACCCAGGAAGCTCCTGTCTCCAGCTTGGTTGGTCTCCAGAAGGACCTGTATGGCCAACAGATAGCTGATGCATCAGGCAACCTTTTAAGGATGGTGGGAGTGATCACCACCCACATCAGCTGACCCTAGCAGCAATGCAATTCCACCAGCAGGGGGGAAGGGGGTGGACTGACATTAACCCCCGATGGCCTGAAAGAAAAAAAGTTTAATCTGAGAAGCCAGATCTGCCACAGATCCAAAAATGGATCTTGACATCTCCCCTATGAAGATGTATTTGTACATTTCGTCCTATTTGTTGTTTGCTTCACAAAATCCAATTAGTGACAAAATGTAGAACTGGTGGAGAAAGGATGAACTTGATGGACCTAGGTCTTTTTTCAACCTACAGGTGCTTCTCACAAATTTAGAATATCATCAAAAAGTTAATTTATTTCAGTTCTTCAATACAAAAAGTGAAACTCATATATTATATAGAGTAATTACAAACAGAGTGATCTATTTTAAGTGTTTATTTCTGTTAATGATGATGATTATGGCTTACAACCAATGAAAACCCAAAAGTCATTATCTCAGGAAAGTAGAATACTTTATAACACCAGCTTGAAAAAATTATTTTAAAATCCGAAATGTTGGCCTACTGAAATGTATGTTCAGTAAATGCACTCAATACTTGGTCGGGGCTCCTTTTGCATCAATTACTGCATCAATGCGGTGTGGCATGGAGGCGATCAGCCTGTGGCACTGCTGATGTGTTATGGAAGCCCATGTTGCTTTGATAGCAGCCTTCATCTTGTCTGCATGGTTGTGTCTGGTGTCTCTCATCTTCCTCTTGACAATACACCATAGATTCTCTATGGGTTTAAGGTCAGGCGAGTTTGTTGGCCAATCAAACACCGTGATACTGTTGTTTTTAAACCAGGAATTGGTACTTTTGGCAGTGTGGACAGGCACCAAGTCCTGCTGGAGAATTAAATTTCCATCTCCAAAAAGCTTGTGGGCAGAGGGAAGCATGAAGTTCTCTAAAATTTCCTGGTAGACGGATGCGCTGACTTTGGTCTTGATAAAACACAGTGTACCTACACCAGCAGGTGACATGGCTCCCGAAACCATCACTGATTGTGGAAACTTCACACTATACCTCAAGCAGCTTGGATTGTCTGTCTCTTCTCTCTTCCTCCAGATTTCCAAGGTCTAGTGTGAAGTATCTACAATCAGTGATGGTTTCGGGAGCCATGTCATCTGCTGTGGTGTAGGTCCACTGTGTTTTATCAAGACCAAAGTCAACGCAGCCATCTACCAGGAAAGTTTAGAGCACTTCATGCTTCCCTCTGCCGGAAAGCTTTTTGGAGATGGAAATTTAATTCTCCAGCAGGACTTGGCACCTGTCCACACTGCCAAAAATACCAATTCCTGGTTTAAAAACAACAGTATCACTGTGTTTGATTGGCCAACAAAATCGTCTGACCTGAACCCCATCTAGAATCTATAGGGTATTGTCAATAGGAAGATGAGACACACCAGACACAACAATGCAGATGAGCTGAAGGCTTCTATCAAAGCAACCTGGGCTTCCATAAAACCTCAGCAGTGCGACAGGCTGATCACCTCCATGCCACACCGCATTGATGCAGTAATTGATGCAAAAGGAGCCCTGACCAAGTATGTGCAATGTATTGGACGCTGTGATTCCGCACGGTTCAATGAACACATGCGGAATCACCTGTGTTCAAAAGTTGGCAGCGCTGTGGATGCGGCAGACATGTGCTGCGTCCAAAGTGCTGCTGGTTACTGACCGTGTGGACGTAGCCTTACATGTTTCCCCTTAAATCACTCGAGTGTTGCTTTAATAGTATGCTTTGGGTCATTGTTTTGTTGAAAGGTGAAAATTTGTCCCAGTCTCAAATCACTGACTGACTGAAACAGGTTTTGCTCAAGAATATCCATATATTTTGCAGCATCCGTCTTCTCACACCATTTTCCCTGTCCCCGCTGCGGAAAAACATCCCCACAGCATGATGCTGTCACCACAATGTTTCACTGTGGGGATTGTGCTCTTGGGGTGATGAGCTGTGTTGGTTTGGTGCCAGACAAAGCGTTTACCTTGGTGGCCAAAAAGTTACATTTTGGTCTCATTTGACCACAGCACCTTCCTCCATACATTTGGGGAGTCTTCACATGTCTTTGGGCAAACTGAAAACTAGCCTTACAATTTTGTGGGTAAGTAAAGCTTTTTTTTTTCTGCCCTCTCTTCTATAAAAGCCACCACTATGGAGTGTTTGGCTTATTGTGATCGTATTGACAGATACTCCATTCTCTGCTTGGGAACTCTTACCTTTGGTCTCTGTGCTGCCTCTCTGATTAATGCCCTCCTTGCTTGGGCTGAAAATTTTTGTTTGCGGCCCTCTCCTGGCAGGTTTGTTGTGGTAACATGTTCTTTCCATTTGATAATGTGGGAGCAGAGATTTCTAACCTGCTCAGGTATTCCTATCTGATGGGTACCCACGCAATGAAGCAATAATCAGAGAGACACATTGCTCGTTGTCTTTCCAAATAGTCTCTAAAGTTTATTGACTGGGTGATCTCTTTTATAGTACAAGATCAAAGGGAAATGAGGTTACATAATAATTGGCATAGAGAATAGGGAGTTGCACAATAAGTTACACAATAAGTTGTAATGTGCTTCCTCGGACATAAGATTAATTTCTTGACCAAATATGGGGATACTTCCTTTTCTTGAATATTCTTGAATATTCTTCAGTGCAAAAGTTCATTTTCTCATGTACGTGTTTGGCAATAAAGAGATACTGGCGCCGTTTCCAGGGGCGGCTCTTGCCTGTTTAACACAGTTTGGCCACAAAATCATATCCTTTTTATTATTTCTGAGAATTCAACCTTCACTATTTCTGTCAAAACAGGAACTTGACCATAATTATATAAATGTCAAATAGGTTGGGCTGTAGATGATAACCATACTTCATCATAGAACTATTTACTGGTATTCTTTTATGTTAGAGAACAGAAATTAACCACTTCTTTAACAATAATAATAGACTTGATGGTGCTCTGAAGGATCATCAGAGATTGTGATATATTTTTTTTAACTGTAAATTTTTATTAAAATTTTATCAACTTTTGACAAGTGAAAATAGATCAGGAGCAACATTTCCATTGCATAAAACAGAAATGAGGAGAATTACATTGGTTCACCAATCAAAATATATCAAAGGCATAAACAAGTCTTCTGAAATGTAAACTTAAATATACAAACATAAAGACAGGACACACAACAGAAGGAAGGGACGAGTAGGCTCAAAAGAAGGGGGTTCAGGAGTACGAAGAACAGACTATTCGGTTCTCTGGGCACAAAAGTAATCCCATGGAGCCCAAATCGACTCAAAGCTTTCCACTCTCGCATTTAGAATCGCCGTCATGTATTCCGTTCTTCGGATGTCATTGACTCTATATAGTAGATGAAGATATGAAGGGAGGGAGATCTGCCTCCAGTTGAGAGCGATCAGGCACCTGTCCGCCGTTGGAATGTGTAGTAACAATTTGGCTGACTTTTTCCCGATCCCTTTAGGGGTGAGATTTAACAGGTATATGGTCGGATCCAGCCCCACATCAGCATAAAGAACCTTAGAGATCAACAATGTCACCCCCCTCCAGAAAATCAATCCACAGCCACGACCAGAAAATGTGATACTACATGCCCACATCAAAGCCACAACGCCAACACACATCTGGAATTGGGTTCAGTCTAAGAAGGTGTCAGGTGTGTAATACCAAAACATTACTATCTTAACCCCTTAAGGACCAAGCCACTTTGTACAGTCATGGTCAAAAGTTTTGAGAATGACACAAATATTATATTTTCACATGATCTGCTGCCCTCTGTTTTTTATGTGTGTTTTTGACAGATGTTTTTATCACAGACAGAAATATAATTGCAAACATATGAGTAACAAAAGCTTATATTGACAGTTAGAATGAGTTAATGCAGCAAGTCAATATTTGCAGTGTTGACCCTTTTTCTTCAGGACCTCTGCAATTCTCCCTGGCATGCTCTCAATCAACTTCTGGACCAAATCCTGACTGATAGCAGTCCATTCCTGCACAATCAATGCTTTCATTTTGTAAGAATTTTTAGGTTTTTGTTTGTCCACCCGTCTCTTGATGATTGACCACAAGTTCTCAATGGGATTAAGATCTGGGGAGTTTCCAGGCCATGGACCCAAATCTCTATGTTTTGTTCCCTGAGCCATTTAGTTATCACCTTTGCTTTATGGCAAGGTGCTCCATCATGCTGGAAAAGGCATTGTTGATCGCCAAGCTGCTCTTGGAGGGTTGGGAGAAGTTGCTCTTGGAGGACATTCTGGTACCATTCTTTATTCATGGCTGTGTTTTTAGGCAAGACTGTGAGAGAGCCGATTCCCTTGGCTGAGAAGCAACCCCACACATGAATGGTTTCAGGATGCTTAACAGTTGGCATGAGACAAGACTGGTGGTAGCGCTCACCTTGTCTTCTCCGAATGAGGCGTTTTCCTGATGTCCCAAACAATCGAAAAGGGGATTCATCAGAGAAAATAACTTTACCCCAGTCCTCAGCAGTCCACTGCCTGTACCTTTTGCAGAATATCAGTCTGTCCATGATGTTTTTCTGGAGAGAAGTGGCTTCTTTGCTGCCCTCCTTGAGACCAGGCCTTGCTCCAAGAGTCTCCGCCTCACAGTGCGTGCAGATGCACTCACACCTGCCTGCTGCCATTCCTGAGCAAGCTCTGCACAGCTGGTAGCCCGATCCCGCAGCTGAAACACTTTTAAGAGACGGTCCTGGCGCTTGCTGGTCTTTCTTGGGCGCCCTGGAGCCTTTTTGGCAACAATGGAACCTCACTCCTTGAAGTTCTTGATGATGCGATAGATTGTTGATTGAGGTGCAATCTTTCTAGCTGCGATACTCTTCCCTGTTAGGCCATTTTTGTGCATTGCAATGATGACTGCACGTGTTTCTTTAGAGATAACCATGGTTAACAGAAGAGAAACAATGATGCCAAGCACCAGCCTCCTTTTAAAGTGTCCAGTGGTGTCATTCTTACTTAATCATGACAGATTGATCTCCAGCCATGTCCTCATCAACACCCACACCTGTGTTAATGGAGCAATCACTGAAAAGAGGTTAGCTGGTCCTTTTAAGGCAAGGCTGCAGTGATGTTGAAATGTGTTTTGGGGGATAAAGTTCATTTTCTAACCAAATATTGACTTTGCAAGTAATTGCTGTTAAGCTGATCACTCTTTATAACATTCTGGAGTATATGCAAATTGCCATTAGAAAAAGTGAAGCAGTAGACTTTGTAAAAATTAATATTTGTGTCATTCTCAAAACTTTTGTCCATGACTGTAGGTTAATGACCAGGTCTTAATTTTGAAAATCGGACCACTGTCACTTTATGTGGTTATAACTCTGGAACGCTTCAACGCATCTTGGCGATTCTGAGACTGTTTTTTTCGTGACATATTGTACTTCATGTTAGTGGTGAAATTTCTTCAATATAACTTGCATTTATTTATGAAAATAAGGGGAATTTGTCAAAAATGTTCAACATTTTGCAATTTCCAAACTTTTAATTTTTTTACCCTTAAATCAGAGTGATGTCACACAAAATAGTTAATAAATAACATTTCCCACATGTCAACTTTACATCAGCGCAATTTTGGAAACATAATTTTTTTTGTTAGGACATTATAAGGGTTAAAATTTGACCAGCAATTTTCTCATTTTTCCAACAAAATTTACAAAACCATGTTTTTTTTAGAGACCACATCAAATTTGAAGCGAGTTTGGGGGTCAATATAACAGAAAATGCCCAAAAGTGACACCATTCTAAACGCTGCACCCCTCAAGGTGTTCAAAACCACATTCAAGAAGTTTATTAACCCTTTAGGTACTTCACAAGAATTGAAGCAATGTGGAAGGAAAAAATGAACATTTAACTTTTATTTCCCAAAAATTTTATTTCAGACACAATTTTTTTTCTTGTCAAGGGTATCAGGGGAAAATGAACCACAATATTTGTTGTGCAATTTCTCCAGAGTACACCGATACCCCATGTGTAAAGAAAGACCACTCTATAGGAGCACGGCAGTGCTCAGAAGGGAAGGAGCATCATTTGAGGTTTTGAATGTCAAATTGGCTGGCATCGAGAGCGGATGCCATGTCGCGTTTGGAGAGCCCCTGATGTGTCTAAACAGTAGAAACTCCCCCACAAGTGTCCGCATTTTAGAAACTAGACCCCCCC
>JARQOD010002034.1:0-85146 GCA_033576555.1 Oophaga sylvatica
GTAATGCCCTTTGGTCTCGTAAGCTCCAGCAGTCTTTCAGGGTTGGTCAATGACATCCTCCGGGACCTTCTTACTCCTGCGTTGTGGTTACCTAGACGAATCTTGGTCTTCTCTCCGGATCCCAGTTCACGGAGGGATGTTCGTCGGTTCGTTCGGTCAGGCAGAACCCTTTCGAAAATATGAAATGCCTTTTGAGCAGACCTCGTTTCCTTTTTTTTGGGCTACATCATTTTAGACGGCCTACGAATGGATGGGAAAAAAATGTCTGCCTCGAAAAATGGCCCACCCCGGGGGGTTGAAGGCCATTCAAGCGGTTCCTGGGATTCCCCCCAATTATTACCGTTTTTCTACCGCACTTTTCCCGGATGCCCCAATCCCGCGCTCACCCAAAAGGATGCAACCCAAAGGGACCCCCAAGCGAGGGGCCTTTTTTTTTTTAAAAACGGCCTTTTTTTTCCTCCAGTGTGCACCCCCCCGGACGGCAACAAGCTTCCCGGGGAGGTGGAGCTTTCTTTGGAGCGGAGGGACTTACTAAAAAAAATCTTCATCCGGGAGGATGGTATTTGCGGTTCTTCCAAAATCTTCTCCTTTCTAGCGAATTACCCCATGGAGCCCGGGAGTTTTGGCCCCAAAAAGCTGGTTGGGGAGTGGCGTTACCTACTGAGGGGGCTCTTATCGGAATTTTTTTTTACCTGACCAAAAAATTTTGGGCTTCCTCCAGCTGCCCAGAGCAACCCCCTCGCCAAGCCCGGGGTCTTTTTTTTGCCCGTTTGATTTTTTTCTTTTTCCGGCCGACAAGAACATAAGGCGGGCCTTGCCGGTTTCCGGGTGTCGGATTCGAGGGGAAACCCCTAAAAATATCACGATCCCGAAAAAGAGGGGGGTGGCCCCGTGAGTCTAAATGTCTCCCCCCGGGGCAAGACGTTCGTATCAGTAAAAAAAGGGGGAGGAATCTAAAAGGGGTCTTCGTCAAAAAACTAGGGCCACGTGGTCGAAAAAACCTCCGCTCTTATCGGCTTTTGGGGCCCTCCCCCGCAAAAGGACTAATAGCTTTTTTTCTGCTGTGTTCTTTGCCCCCAAAAAATTCGGCACCTGCGCGGCCGTCTTCTTCCGCTTCCTGTACCCGCTGCTCCAGGGCGCATTTAGCCATGGACTTCATAACAGATCTGCCCGTCTATGCCGGTTGTACGGTCATTTGGGTGGTCGCTGACGCTTTTTCCAAGATGGCTACTTCATCCCTGCCAGGGCTTCCATCTGACCCGAGTTGGTAAAGACTTTATCCGCCACATCTTCCGTCTTCATGGTCTGCCTCGTCACATTGTGTCGGATCGTGGGGTACAGTTCACCTCCGTTTCTGGGAGCCACTTGTTAAGTTGCTAGACGTCACCTTGGATTTCTCCTCGCTTACCACCCGCAGTCCAATGGACAAGTCGAGCGAATCAATCAGAATCTGACCGTTATCTCCGGCACTTCGTTAATGCCACAATTCTGACTGGGTGGATCTCCTGCTTGGGCCGAATTTCTTACACCAATCACGAGAGCGAATCTTCCTCCAAATCTCCGTTTTTTGTAGTCTTCGGTCAACCCCCCGGATCCCTGTTCCTGTCTCCATCTCTGTGGACAATCCAGCTGCGGAATCTCTGGTTAAGAATTTTCCTCCATATGGGAGAGTACCCGGTCCGCACTCATTCTGTCATACCGAGCGCATGAAGAAACTGCTGACAAAGACGTTTGGTCCTCCTCAATTCCGTCCTGGGGATAAGGTCTGGCTTTCGTCCAAGTATGTCCGGCTCAAGATTCCTTCTACAAGTTAGGTCCTCGGTTATCGGTCCTTTTGAGATCATCAGTCAGATCAACCCGGTGTCTATAAATTGAAACTCCGGCCAATTTGCGGATTCTAACTCCTTCCATGTATTTTCTCCTCAAACCGGTGGTACTTAAATCTTTTGTCAAGTCTACAGGTACACCTCCTGCTCCGTGTCTGCTGAAGACGAATTTGAGGTTGAGAACATTCTGGCCACAAAAAGGGTAGAAGAAAGACCTACTTTCTGGTGGATTGGAAGGAGTTTGGCCCTGAGGAGAGAACGTGGGAGCTCGGGAGAACATCCATGCCCCTCTCATCCTAGCTAAATTCTTTCTGGCCTAAAAAGGGGGGGGCCCAAGGGGGGGGTACTGTTGCGGTCGGCGTCCCTGCCCTCTGCCAGGCAGGGACGCTGTTCCCCTGCGACGGTCCTCTGCCAGGCAGGGACGTCGCCCCCCTTACCCGCGCTCAGCGTCCTCCTTCCGCCCTGCTGGGGCCGCGCGCTCCTTCCTGCTACTGGACTTAGGGCGCGCGCCCGCACGCTCCTCGCTCTTAAAGGGGCCGCGCGCATCTTTCAAAAAGGTCCCGGCCAATGCCGGAGGACTCCACCCTATATAAAGTTACTTCCTCCTTAATGGAGGTGCCCGAGCAATGTTGTTATTGCATGTTCACTACTCTGTTTAGCCCTCAGGGTCCGTTACCAGTTACCTGCCTGTTTCCTGCCAGTTTGCTTTTGATACCTGCCGCAAGCCTGCCTGGAGGTTTGGCCGTCACATGCGGTGACCATCGGCAATTCCAGAGAACCTAGTCTGCTCATTGGGGGCTCATCCGCCATCTGCCTGCAAGCTACCTGGAGGTTCGGCCATCACTGCGTGTGTCCATTGGGCTATTCCAGAGACTCTCCCTGCTCACTTGGGGGCGTTCATCTGTCATCTGCCTGCTAGCCTACCGGGGGCTCCACCCATCTCAGGTCGTATATACCTGTCCATCCGAGACTGCCCGGCCCTTGCCTGCCTGTTTATCCAGAGACTGCCCCGGTCACTTGCTGTGATACCTGCCTGTTACCAGAGACTGTCCCGGTACACTTGTGTGACTACTGCCTGTCTACCCAGAGACTGCCCCGGTCACTTGCCGTGACTACCCGCCTGTTTATCCAGAGACTGCCCCGGCCCTTGCCTGCCTGTTTATCCAGATACTGCCCGGTCACTTGCTGTGACTACCTGCTGTTACCCGAGGACTGTCCCGGTCACTTGCTGTGACTACCTGCCTGTCTACCCAGAGACTGCCCGGTCACTTGCCGTGACTACCGCCTGTCTATCCAGAGACTGCCCCGGTCACTTGCCGTGACCTCCCACCTGTCTGTCCAAAGACTGCCCCGTCTCTTGCAGTGACTTCCTGTCGTCTCCCGGGCGCCACCCGCTCCTTTACAGGGAAAGCCTCCTTGTATAATAAAGCTCAGTGGTTCCGCCTCCCAGACCCGTTACAGTGAGCACATGGTACGCACAGTATGTATCAAAATTAAGTGTATTCTGTACTGTACATCTACTGAATCACAATTGCGATCAAGTTAGTGACGCTATATATCAAGACCCAAAGTAAATACTCAAGAAAAGTCATACAACATGTAGGTTAATTGCCAATGGTGTGTTCGCTCCCCACACCTCCCGTGAGACCCGACGTGCGTTTGCACCTCGCTTCTTCGGGGGGCGATGTGTACATTCCCTGATTAGCATGTTTAAATATACCGCCCTACCAATAGGACACAGTGACGTACAAAAGTGCGCGCAAAGGCATAAGCAGGTCGGCTGATGGTATTGTACATTCAAAATCGGGAATTATTTATGTTCGAGTGATTTTGTGGTGTACTATGCCACCTGTCCCTGTGACATGATTTTATGTGGGGTTGACCTCACGGGAATTTCGTATACGGTTAGGGAACATGTCGGGACATTAGGGCAGCCAGAACAATGATGACTTGACCTCCATGAGAACTGTTCCCCGCCACTTCAAGCTAAAACATAATTGCGACCCTGACCTACTTCGAGTACGGGGGATAGACCGTATTCATGGTGACATTGGGGCGGCAATTTTAAACGTAGATTATCACAACTTGAATGCAAGTGGATTGTTAGATTGGGTACTATGACCCCTTTCGGACTAAATGAAAAAATTGGGCTTTTCTTCATTTTTTATAGCCTTTACAGTCCACTTGCGTTAATTTGTGTTACCATAATGTATATAATCTGACATTTTATATGTCTTCTCTATTCATCCTTGCAATTTGTCACACCTCTTTGAGTCTTTTAATATGTTCTTGATTTTAATTTGTTTTATTTTTGTTTGAATTGTAGTATGCATTTTGTGTATACTTACCTTGATGAACCGCCATTACCCATGAGGACCACAGTGTGACTACATCATGATATAATGGATGTTCTCTGCAGAACACATTTTTTGTGCACAGATCTTATTACATAATGTATTTGCTGTTTCAATTTTTGTTCGACTTGATTGAATATCTAACATTTTGTATCTTATATTGTTCAATTACAGTATATTGCATCTTGAATTGTTCTGTATTAAGCACTAAGTTGTTCACATAGAGCGTTACCAATTTGATCGTAAGTGTGATACGTTTTTGATATATAGCGTCACTAACTTGGTCGCAAGTGTGGACTCGGTATGATATACTGTGCGCTATTTATAGTACCAAGTGTCATATTGGGCGCTACCAACTGGATCGCAAATGTGATGCGTTTTGATATATAGCGTTACTAACTTGATCACAATTTTGATGTGATATAATTAACAAGCATTAGGTGCTATCTATACTTAACGTTATCAAATGATCGTTTTGGGGATGCGTTGTGTTACAATAGAATACCTATCCTTAATCTAACTTGTGCGTTACTATTTTTAATTGCTTTGTGATACGGCGGTATCGCCGGTTGGTCTGTGCTGCTCTCGTCATCTGAAGGCGTCGACCCAGTGCAATGCATTCCAAATGAGATCACTGGAGCGATTGCTCCTGGATGCATGCATCTGCGACGCCGGAATGTGACGTTGTGGCGCCGGATGCCCCGCCTTTGCGCGCACTTTTGTACGTCACTGTGTCCTATTGGTAGGGCGGTTATATTTAAACACGCTAATCAGGGAATGTACACATCGCCCCCGAAGAAGCGAGGGGTTCTCACGGGAGGTGTGGGGACACGAACACACCATTGGCAAGGTAACTACATGTTGTATGACTTTCTTGAGTATTTTACTTTGGGTCTTGATATATAGTGTCACTAACTTGATCGCAATTGTGATTCAGTATGATGTACAGAATACACTTAATTTTGATACATACTGTGCGTACCATGTGCTCACATTGAGCGCTACCAACTGGATCGCAAATGTGATGCGTTTTGATGTTAGCTGGTGGATATAGTCATAGATATACAGTGGATATGCCATGCTTAAGTAGGAATTGCAGCACTGCTGCTATAAACTGCACTTAATTATTCAAACTGCTTTTCTTGGGCGTTTTTAGGCTCTTAAATCATTTGGTCTCCCCTTACATGTGGGATGTATTTGGTTATCCTTGCCTTGGATTACTATTTTCATACTTATATCTTTGGTGTTCGCACCCACCCATGTGGGTACATTACTATCTCCTGCTGCTAATTGATATTTTTTTATATTTTGTACTTTGATATGTTTTGTGACTGTTTCTATGTCATTGTGTCCTGGTATTTTTGTATAAACAATTTCTAATAAAATGGATTTATATATATTTCAATATACTTCCAGGATGTGACTTATTATTACTGACACATAATAAGATTTTAGCCCTCATATTTTTCTCTATGCTTTTGCTGTAAGATATATGGGCTGTTTTCTTTAAAAAAGCAACATAGTGCTGTATATAACTTGAGTAACAGACAGGAAAGCACAGGACTACCGGCCTAAAATGCACCAATTTGTAGCACACGGATGTATGAGATGTGTCACAGATATAACCACAGTAAAATATCTGGCCTGTTTTATTTTAACAAAGTAAACATAGTGCTGTATATAACTAGAGTGACAGACAGCAGGAAAAATTGAATACGGCCTAAAAGGCACAAACTTAGAGCACGCAGATATATGAGCTGGCACGGAGATACCACATGACAATTCTGTAGCTGTATATTTGGCTTTTTTATTCTAAATAGTGCTGCATTAATTCGAGTGACACCAGGCAAAAAAAAAAAAAAAAATGGCGTAAACTGGCCAAACTTTGAGCACGCACAGATATGAGCTGGCACGGAGATACCACAACGAAACATGTGTGGCCTGTTTTATTTTTATTTTTTGGCTAAATACTGGTGTATATAAGTACAGTCACACCAGGCCACACCCCACACCCAGGCCACCAAAAACACCCACCTTGTTGGATTTTGACACTGGCTGTAGCAGCACGGAACACTGTTATGTTTAGGTAGCTGAGGAGAAAAAACAAAAAACGGCAATACACAGAGAGGCTGGAACTATTGGATTGCAGTAACCTGAACTAACCACGCAACTAGAGGTAGCCGTGGAGCATTCCTACGTTGATCCTAGACGCCTCGTCACAGCTGAGAGATAACTACACCTAAAGGCAGAAAGATGAAAGTTATCTGCCCCGGAGCAGATCCCAAAGAAAATAGGAAGCCCCAAACATGTAATGGCGGTTAGACAAGAACAAGCACGGACAAGACAGAAAATAGAATGAGCAAACGCTGGGGCCCAATCTGTCTAGACAGAAAAGTACAGGAAAGAATTCTGACTGTAATCCAACAAAAACCCTAAAAAATACCAACTTTCTGATTGCAAAAACACCTGAGATCACCACGATCACCACCACCTAAATCAGATCTCTGGTGTAACAAAAACTAAGCCGCAGCCATGAAAAAACAGGAAAAAAGCAAATGAACAAATAACAGTGGCTACAGATAAAACTGAGAGTAGCACAGGCCCCAGGAGGGTCCCGGCTGACCTCCACAAAAGTGCAGAAAATTATGCAAAAAGCAAGACAAAAAGAAAAGCAGAAAATATCTTACTGAAAAGCAGCATGTTATGTTTAGGTAGCTGAGGAGAAAAAGCAAAAACGGCAATACACCAGAGAGGCTGGAACCTATTGGATTGCAGTAACTGAACTAACCACACAACTAGAGGTAGCCGTGGAGCGTTCTACGTTGATCCTAGATGCCTCGTCACACCCTGAGAGATAACTACACCTAAAGGCAGAAAGATGAAAGCTATCTGCCCCGAAGCAGATCCCCAAGAAAATAGGAAGCCCCCAAACATGTAATGGCGGTTAGACAAGAAGAAAGCACGGACACAGACAGAAAATAGAATGAGCAAATGTGGGGCCCAATCTGTCTAGACAGAAAAGTACAGGAAAGAATTCTGACTGCAATCCAACAAAAACCCTAAAAAATGCCAACACTTCTGATTGCAAAACACCTGGATCACACGATCTCCACCACCTAAATCAGATCTCTGTTGTAACAAAACTAAGCCGCAGCCACTGAAAAAACAGGAAAAAGCAAATGAACAAATAACAGTGGCTACAGATAAACTGAGAGGAGCACAGGCCCCAGGAGGGGACCGGCTGACCTCCACAAAAGTGCAGAACACTAAGCAAAAAGCAAGCACAAAAAGAAAAGCAGAAAATATCTTATCTGAAAGCAGAAGATGCAGGCAAGACTCAGCAAACTTCCAAATGAACCAGGAACCACAATTGAGACAAGAACAATTGATCACGGCGACCATCATGGGAGGGAACCTCCCTTATATCAGTCCAGTCAGTGATCCCAGATTGCCATTCCTTGCTGTAAGGTTCATTTCTGTCTGTAACCACCAGAGGGAGCCTCTGCTCAGAAACCATCTCTAGCACATTCATAACCGTACCCCCCTTGAGGAGGGGTCACCGAACCTCACTTGTGCAACCAGGCTGATCAGGATGAGCTCAGTGATAGGCACGGATCAGTCCTAGCATGGATGTCCGAAGCAAACACCCAAGAATTGTCCTCCTGACCATAACTCTCCACTTAACCAAATACTGGAGTTTCTGTCTAGAAAAACGAGAATCCAATATTTTCTCAACCACATACTCCAGATTGCCCTCAACCAAAACAGAGGTCAGGAGGTGCAGCCATAGGAACCACTGGCTCGACAAACCTCTTCAATAAGGACTTGTGGAACACGTTATGGATCTTAAATGTCCCTGGAAGAAGCAAACGGAAGGAAACAGGATTAAGAATCTCCATGATCTTATAAGGTCCAATGAACCTAGGCTTAAACTTTGGAGATGCAGCACTCATAGGGATATTTCTTGAGGACAACCAAACCAAGTCCCCCACTTTAAACCGAGGACCATCAGTCCTATGCGGTTGGCAAACCGTTGGGCCTTCTCCTGAGAGAGAGACAACCTCTCCACTACCTGGTCCCAAATCTGCTGCATACGCTCCACAACAGAGTCAACACCGGACAGACAGAAGCCTCCGCCTGTCCCGAAGAAAATCGAGGGTGAAACCCAGAATTGCAGAAAAATGGAGACATCAAAGTGGCAGAGCTAGCCTATTATTAAGAGCAAACTCAGCCAAAGGCAGAAAATGTGGACAGGGAGCAAATCAGGGTAACAGTCAACAGAAATTTAGTCTGAACACTACCCAAGACAACTGAGCGTGCAAAACGTCTTCCCGCTTAGGGCAGACGGAAAGAGCATGAGAGGCGTCACCACAGTAGAAACATAACCCATTGCGCTTTCGAAACTCATGACACTGAGCCCAGATGTCACTCCATCAAACTGCATGGGCCAGGAGCTGGCTTACAAGGCAACACCATCTCACGCATACCTCTGCGCTCACGCAAACGTCTGTCAATTTGAATAGCCAATGACATAGAAACATTGAGACCAGAGGGGACAGGGAATACCACCATAACATCCTTTACATTCTCTGACAGCCCCTTCCGAAAAAGGGCTGCCAAAGCATCATCATTCCATTTGGTCAGGACTGCCCACTTTCGGAATTTCTGACAGTACAACTCAGCATCTTCAAGACCCTGATTTAATGCCAACAAGGTTTTTTCAGCTTGATCAGTGACATTAGGTTCATCGTACAATAACCCCAGAGCCAGAAAAAATACATCAATATCATTCAAAACAGGATCCCCAGGTATCAGGGAAAAAGCCCAATCCTGAGGGTCGCTGCGCAGGAGAGAGATGACAATTTGAACCTGCTGTGCTGCGCTCCTGAGGACTTAGGTTTTAAGGCAAATAACAACTTACAGTTATTTTTGAAATTCAGAAATTTAGCCCGATCCCCAAAAACAAATCCGGCATGGGAATCCTAGGTTCCACAACCGGCAACCTAGTAAGATAGGTAGCAATACTCCGAACTCAGTGGCAAGCTGATCCACACGGCCAGACAACTGTGCAAACTCCATTGAGAGAAAAAAAAATCCTCCTCAGCACCCAGAGAAAAAGAGGGAAAAAAAATGCAACAAACAGAAAAAAAAAAAAATCTCTGACAACTCTGACAACTTTTTTTTTTCTTTCCACACTATTTTTCCCTTCTGTGAGTACCATATAATTTTCAGTTTGGGCCAGTGATACTGTTATGTTTAGGTAGCTGAGGAGAAAAAACAAAAAATGGCAATACACCAGAGAGGCTGGAACCTATTGGATTGCAGTAATCTGAACTAACCACACAACTAGAGGTAGCCGTGGAGCGTTCCTACATTGATCCTAGGCGCCACGTCACAGCCTGAGAGATAACTACACCTAAAGGCAGAAAGATGAAAGCTATCTGCCCCGGAGCAGATCCCCAAAGAACATAGGAAGCCCCCAAACATGTAATGGTGGTAAGACAGAAGAAAGCACGGACACAGACAGAAAATAGAATGAGCAAACGCTGGGACCCAATCTGTCTAGACAGAAAAGTACAAAATAATTCTGATGCAATCAACAACTAAATACATCCGAAAAATCAGTCAAAAAGTCAGGAACATCCTGAGACTGGGGAGAGGCAGAAAAAACAGGAGTGTCAGTATTAACACATTGGCAGCCCAACTGGTCACAGACACAGATTTCCAATCCAAAACAGGATTATGAGTCTGAGACAAGAAGAAGCACAGACATAGACAGAAAATAGAATGAGCAAACGCTGGTGCCCAATCTGTCTAGACAGAAAAGTACAGGAAAGAATTCTGACTGCAATCCAACAAAAAACCCTAAAATATACAAACTCTTCTGATTGCAAAAACACTGAGATCACACGATCTCCACCACCTAAATCAGATCTCTGGTGTAACAAAACTAAGCCGCAGGCACTGAAAAATCTGGAAAAAGCAAATGAACAAATAACAATGGCTACAGATAAACTGAGAGGAGCACAGGCCCAGGAGGGGACCCGGCTGACCTCCATAAAAGTGCAGAAAATTATGCAAAAAGCAAGTACAAAAAGGAAAGCAGAAAATATCTTATCTGAAAGCAGCAGATGTATGCAAGACTCAGCAACTTTCAAATGAACCAGGAACCACAATTGAGACAAGAACAATTGATCACCGGTGACCATCATGGGAGGGAACCTCCCTTATAATCAGTCCAGTCAGTGAACCCAGATTGCCATTCCTCGCTGTAAGGTTCAGTACTGTCTGTAACCACCAGAGGGAGCTCTACTCAGAAACCATCTCTAGCACATTCATAACAGAACACGTTAACCCTGGTGATGTAGTGGCGGTGGATGACGAGACGTGGAGGAAGGCCTGATTAAAAACTAGAACCAATTTAAATGAGCAGGTCTCCTAGACTCATAATGCCATACACTATGTGCATGGGCTGACAAACATTTCTCCCTGGGGGAGTAAAATTTTTAAAAATATTTTATGGGCATCATAGACACCCTTGCCAAAAATTGGACTGCCTGTAGCAGCACAGAACCCCTTAACCCTGGTGATCTAGTGGTGGAGAATGAGGAGACATAATGATAAATCATACTGAAATCAAACAAATAAATAAATAAAAAATGTGAATCCACATATGAAAGAAAATAACAAAAGGGAGGGTCGAACAGGTTCATAGATATGCAAATTGCCTCTTCAAACAAAGAGGACTTGTACTCTGTAGCGCACCTATTGGAAGCAGCGATCCTACAAGTCACAATCAACCCTTTAACGAGTCTTGCAGGTTCATAGATATGAAGCCAGAATGTGTCCAACAAGATATGTTTGTCCTAGCAGCAGCTCAGAGACAGGGATATATATGAAATATAATATAATAGTATTTCACTATTTTTATATTGGAGAGGTATACACTAGGTCATAAGAGGTTGTTCCACAGATAGGAAAAATGGAAAATATAAGAATAAATGGGAAGAATATACATACATCTCATTTTTATGAGATTTCCCCTGGGGGAGTAACATTTGTCTTGGTTTCAAATTAGTAACGGGCATCATAAAAACACCCTTGCCAAAAATTGAGTGAATTTTGCATCACGGAAGACGTTCACCCTGGTGTTGTACTGGTTGTGGATGATGAGGATGAGGATAAAGAGAAGGATAACACCAAACAGACCAAATCAGGAAGCGGATACCCATGTGTGGTTGTGAAGAGGTGCATGAGAATGCACCTCCCAAAAAAAGACAATGTATTTGAGGTTATGTTTCGCTGTTTTCATTCGGTGGTGTACAGAAGTCTTGCCCAATCCAGCCTTGTTCATTTTTATAAGAGTCAGCCTGTCAGCATTGTCAGATGACAGGCGGGATACGCTTATCTGTTATAATTCCACCAGCGGCAATAAAAACCCGCTCTGACAGAACGCTAGCAGCAGGGCAGGCCAGGACCTCCAAGGCATAGAGAGCCAGTTTGTGCCACGTGTCCAGCTTAGATACCAATAACTAAAAGGCACTTAGGAATCCCAGAGGACGTTTGTATGGTCTGCAAGGTACTCCTCACCATCTTCCCAAACATTGCACTTCTTGTGCCAGCACCCTTGCCTCTGTGGTGGCACGATGGGAGGGTCTGAGAAAGCTGTCCCAGAACTTTGCCATTGTTCCCTGCCTGAGCTGGATTGCACTTCTGTCTCTCTCACTTGGACTCTTTGGCTGTACAGCAAATTATGACGTCTGCTGCCAGCGTTCTCACATGGGAATTTTTTTAGTAATTCCGCTATAAGGGCCCTGTGGTACAGCAACATTTTTGTACCCCTGTCTGCCTCTGGAAGAAGAGATTGAAAGTTTTCCTTGTAGCGTGGGTCTAGAAGTGTCACCATCCAGTAATGAGTGTCACCCAAAATTTTTCTAATGCGAGGGTCACTGGAAACGCAGCGCAACATAAAGTCAGCCATGCATGCCAGACTACTAACAGGCAATACTTCCGTGTCCTCACCAGCAGGACGACTTACCATGGTGTCTTCCTCATCCTCATCCTCCTACTCCCTACTCAGGCCATCCCCGCTGATGGTATGACAGCTGTGCTTGTAGTACTGTCTATAGCGCATGAAAGTAGCTCCTGTTCTTCCTCTTCATTGTCAGCCTAGCCTCATGTTGTCGCAACATGGATTGGTAAAGTGTAATCACCCTTTATGGTTCCTTGCTCCATGTCCTCATGCACTGCCTGCATTTCATCATCTTTAATTATGAGCAGAGGTTTTCAGAATGCTGAGAAGCGGCATGGTGACGCTAATTACGACGTCATCGCCGCTCACCATCTTGGTGCAGTCCTCAAAGTTCTGGAGGATGGTACATATGTCTTACATCCATGTCCACTCCTGAGGTCTTATGTGTGAAGTCTGAACTGAATATCGACGGCCTTGTTGATGCTGGTAGTCAACAACTGCCCTCTTCTGCTCACAAATCCTTTCCAACATATGCAGGGTAGAGTGTGGGGACATCACACACCAGTCGGTGAGCCATAAGCTGCAAACGCTGCTGAAGCACGGCAAGCTTGGCTGAAGCTGTAGCTGACTTTCTAAAATGGGCAGACAGATGACGTACTTTCACTAGCAGATCTGGCTGCTCCAGGTAGCTTTTGAGAAAACGTTGAACAACGAGGTTAAGCATATGGGCCAGGCAAGGTACGTGTGTGAGCTTACCTTACCTCAGAGCCTCCACCAGATTCCGGCCATTGTCACACACGACCATGCCTGGCTGTAGGTTCAGCTGTTATGTTCGGTAACTGAGGAGAAATAGCAAAAAAATAGCAAAAGCGGTAATACCAGAGGCTGGAACTTGGATTGCAGTAACCTGAACTAACCACACAACTAGAAGTAGCCGTGGAGCGTTCCTACGGTGATCCTAGACGCCTCGTCACAGCCTGAGAGATAACTACACCTAAAGGCAGAAAGATGAAAGCTATCTGCCCCGGAGCAGATCCCCAAAGAAAATAGGAAGCCCCCAAACATGTAATGGTGGTAAGACAAGAAGAAAGCACGGACACAGACAGAAAATAGAATGAGCAAACGCTGGGGCCCAATCTGTCTAGACAGAAAAGTACGAAAGAATTCTGACTGCAATCCAACAACTAAATACATCCGAAAAATCAGTCAAAAAGTCAGGAACATCTGAGACTGGGGAGAGGCAGAAAAAACAGGAGTGTCAGTATTAACACATTGGCAGCCCCAACTGGTCACAGACACAGATTTCCAATCCAAAACAGGATTATGAGTCTGTAACCAAGGGAAATCAAATACAATAATGTCATGCAAATTATGCAACACCAAAAATTTGCAGCTCTCCTGATGGTCCGGGTCAACCCGCATTATCACCTGGGTAGAAAACTGGGGTTTATTCTCCTCCAAAGGGGTAGAATCAATGCCCAGCAAAGGAATAAACTTCCAAAGGGGTATCATGGTAAACCCACAACGTTTGGCAAAGTCAAAATTCATTCAGGTTAATAGCTGCTCCTGAATCAACAAAAGCCTGAGCCGAAAATGTGGACATGGAGCAAATCAGGGTAACAGTCAACAGAAATTTAGTCTGAACACTACCCAAAACAACTGAGCGCGCAAAACGTCTTCCCCGCTTGGGGCAGACGGAAATAGCATGAGAAGCATCACCACAGTTTAAACACAACCTATTACGCTTTCGAAACTCATGACGCTGTGCCCAGAAGTCACTCCATCACATTGCATGGGCAGACTCACAAAGCAACACACGCATACCTGTGCGCTAACGCAAACGTCTGTCAATTTGAATAGCTAATGACAGAGTCTTTGAGACCAGAGGGAACAGGGAATCCCACCATAATATCCTTTACAGTCTCTGACAGACCCTTCCAAAAAAGAGCTGCAAAGCCTCATCATTCCATTTAGTAAGGACTGCCCATTTTCGAAATTTCTGACAGTACAGCTCAGCAGCCTCATGACCCTGATTCAATGCCAACAAGGTTTTTTCCGCTTGATCAGTGAAATTAGATTCATCGTACAATAACCCCAGAGCCTGAAAAAAACATTAACATCATTCAAAACAGGATTCCAGATGTCAGGGAAAAAGGCCAATCCTGAGGGTCGCCGTGCAACAGGGAGATGACAATTTGAACTTGCTGTGCAGCGCTTCCTGAGGACTTAGGCTTCAGGGCAAAAAACAACTTACAGTTATTTTTAAAATTCTGAAATTTAGACTGATCCCCCAAAAATAAATCTGGCATGAGGATCCTACGTTCCACAACCGGCAACCTATTGATATAGGCAGCAATATTCTGAACCTCAGCGGCGAGCCGCTCAACACGACCTGACAACTGCACAATCTCCATTGAGGACAAAGAAAAATTCCTCCTCAGCACCCAGGGAGAAAGAGGGAAAAAATGTAACAAGCAGAAAAAAGAAAAAAAAAATTTCTGACAACTCCCTTTTTTTTTCCTTTATGCTCACTATCCTTCCCTTCTGTTGAGTACCATAGAATTTTCAGTCTGGCCGGTAAAACTGTTATGTCTTGGTAGCTGAGGAGGACAGGAGCAAAAAAGCATTGTAAAATGTGGTCTGTTTTCTTTTTTGGCTAAATACTGGTTTATATAAGTACAGTCACACCCAGGGCAAAAAAAATTGCGTACACTGGCCAAACTTTGAGCACGCACAGATATGAGCTGGCACGGAGATAATGTGTAGCCCTGGTGTTAGGCACACGCAGTACCTGGAGAGTGTGTGGCGAGACAGCAGTTTAATGCTAAATACCCATTCACTCATCATACACTAGACACACCCTTAGGGTAGTGTAGTTTACTTGTGAGGGAGTGGTCAGTCAGTCAGTGCCTGGACTTCAGAGAGGAAGGTCTAGCCTGGACTGAGGAGAAGAAGCTTAGTGCAGAAAGACTTCAGTCACTGTCTAAAGGACAGTGAAAGGTTCAGAGACGTGCTCCTGCCTAGTGATAACTGAGCATCTGTAACTAGCTCTGAAGGAAGTGAATGAAGGAAGTAACTACCCGACTTTATGCAAGTGTGAGTGCTTATGCTACCAGCGAGGACAAGGCGAAAGGCACAGTGGTTTATTGGAAAGGTGCTTGTGGATTGGAAAAGTCCTGCACATTGCAACCGGTCACTGGGGACCGAAGGATCACTATTAGCTTCAAGCATAGTGGTAAGAAAACCAGGGATTTACCGGACCTTAGGTCGCGGCAAACAAGCCCCATATAGTCAGTACGTAACTGGGGTCAGGGGGAGTGAAGACTTTGAGCCTGATCAGCAATATAGGAATTCAGCTCTCTCGCAGGAAGGCCCTAACACAAAACTGACTGGGCAGTACAGCTATGGATTAGCTGGAGTTATTGAGGGAACTACGCTTCAGGCTGGTTGTACTCATCGTGTTGTGAAAGTAAAGGAGGCCCCTAACTTGTCCAGCTGCTGTCTCAAGATACACTCTCCTTGGATCAGCCTCCCTGGGACCTGCCTGAACATCTTACAAGTAAAGGTATGGAAAGACGCTGACCGTGTGAGACTGTGTTATTTACCTGCACCCGACTTCACTAACTTCATAGACTTTGAGGGACCAGTCCCACCTGTAGGGGACCCGACATCTAGCTGCATCACCATCCCCTCAGAGATCTATAGCAGCGCTGGTACAAATTACCAGAAGACTACAGGTGGCGTCACGAACTGTATATAAATCTATCCCCTGTAAATATATCCCCAACATACGCCAGACCGCTAGGGCCACAGACCGAGCCACAGCTACCTGTGACAACTCCCATAGACTTCTACGGGCTCGGCTCTGAGTACCCATTGCCCTGGTAATCCACAATTGTGGTGGCGGGTCGACACAATTTGGCGGTCACGAACAGGATGCGAAACTCGCAGAATTGCGAGCCCTGTGTGCCTAAGGAATTGTTTTTGTGAAAAAGGACTGTTTGCACTTTTGGCGCCAAAATCGCCATTTTTGTCGCCATATTCGCGCCCTCAGGCGCTGGAGAAGAAGGTGGGCGTACCTTCGTGGGCGTGTACCCCCCTGTGGCGCGAAGAAAATGCCTGCCCTCTCAAAGTGCTATTACAACATGCGATCCTGCCCTACAGCAAAGGAGGTCCGCCTCCTCTTCACCTTCCCTGCGAGGAGGAGGAGACGCAAACCCAGCCTCCACGGAAGAGACCGGATGTCTCTGGAGGAAGAAGAGAGAATCTTCTGGAACATCATGGAGGCAGGACGTGTGCAGCCGAGCAGGGAAGCGGAGGAAGGCAGGCCCCGTGCCCCAGCCAAGCTGCCACCAGCACCGGAGTTATCCGTGATCCTGCACCTGCAGCAGGCGTTGCTAGAAACAAAAGCAGAAAATGCACGCCTGAAGAAGATGGTCCAGCACCAACCTGGATTTGAAGAGATCGAGAGACGCCGGCGTACCCTGGAGCAGCGGAGGCTGTGGGACACGGTGATCTCTCCCTCAACGACCCCCCACGATTCCAATTACCGAAGATTCTGCTGCCCAAGGCGAAGGAGCAACCGGAGGCTGCCCCCGAAAGTACCGATCCTGATCCCACCGGTGAAGCGGTGGAGGCGAGGGAGGTTGAGGAGGTACCGCCAGTTCCGGAACGCCCGCCCGGCCAGGAGGCCGCAGCAGATGATCGGTCCCCGACAGGGACACCGGAGGGGTCCTGTCCGTCGTTACCAGACGTCGACTGGGACGAGATGGCGCGCCTGGATGACGTCGCCTATACCGCCCAGTGGGAACATGAGTGGCAGCGTCGTGAGGAGAAGCAGAGACGCCAGCAGGAGGAAGAGCGGGAAACTCAGAGGAACCGTCAGCGACAACATGCAGAGCTGATCGCGGACAAAGAGAGCGTCCGGAGAGAGAAAGGTACCCTGAGGGAACCGCGGCGGCAGGGGTGTGTGACTGAGTTCCAGCTCCGGAAGGGCTGGGGCTTCATCCGTGAACCGGGCCTCTACCCAGGGGTCTTTGTTAGTCGCAGGGACGTAGAATCCCACCTACCGCAAGGCCATCCCGGGAGGGACTTAGTTAATGGAGACATTGTCACGTACACACGGCACTGGGGAATGAAGGGATGGTATGCCCTTAACGTCACCATCGTCCGTGACCCGTCCCCGACGCAGGTAACGTCACCACTACCGCAGCGTCCCCGTCTCCAGCTCAAGCAGTATCCGGCCGTGCCCCAGCATCGCCCCTGCAAGTGCATCGCAAATGAAAGTCAAATCTACATCGCAACTAGCGACCCAGTCTCGATCGCAATCCATGACACGGTCCATATCGTTAACTGTGATTGAAACGCAATCGGTGTCACGTGAGGAGAATGTACCCGTTGCGCCCCTAGAGGTTCGCACGAGAACTGTGGCGACCCAGACCCTAATCGCAGCGCATGACTTGCTAGTCCTGGGATCTAGGGCCCATTGCATTGTTCCAGCCCCCGGGGTGGAAAGTGTATTATTTGAAAATGAATAAATAGAAAAGAAGAATCGGTGAGATCCACATAGGGTCTACCATAAGTAATATTGTAGAAAGTTTCAGAAATGTTTTACAAAATTTTGCACAAGTGAAGAGTATAATACATTTATATATATTTCTAACCGTAGAATGCCCGGCTGGGTAACCAGAAAAAGTTTTGCACTTTAGTATTATAATGTGATATTATATTTGTGTCTTTGGTTTTACAATGGACTTTGAGGTTGAGGACTGTGCCAACCCAGAACTTATTTGTACATAGTTGCGCTTCGGTGCCTTATCTTGGTTTTACATAAACCAGCACAACTACCTCTGAATACAAAAACCCGTATGGTGTGGCACTGAGTGAGGTCTGCATTTGGATGTCCTGCAGCCCACCCAGGACCCACGTTGAAGGTTTGGTGCGGGTCCTTCACAAGAATACTGTATATTTATTGAATGCTATTTAATATTTGTATTTTTCTATAATGTTTGCAACGTTCAAGATATCCTCACCTCCCGGATGGGACGAACCAATGTTTATTGTTTAATGTTTTCATGCATAAACAAAATGTCTCTTTTGTATTTTACAGCCCGGGAGTGCTGTCTTTTACCATGGGGGAATGTGTAGCCCTGGTGTTAGGCACACGCAGTACCCTGGAGAGTGTGTGGCGAGACAGCAGTTTAATGCTAAATACCCATTCACTCATCATACACTAGACACACCCTTAGGGTAGTGTAGTTTACTTGTGAGGGAGTGGTCAGTCAGTCAGTGCCTGGACTTCAGAGAGGAAGGTCTAGCCTGGACTGAGGAGAAGAAGCTTAGTGCAGAAAGACTTCAGTCACCTGTCTAAAGGACAGTGAAAGGTTCAGAGACGTGCTCCTGCCTAGTGATAACTGAGCATCTGTAACTAGCTCTGAAGGAAGTGAATGAAGGAAGTAACTACCCGACTTTATGAAAGTGTGAGTGCTTATGCTACCAGCGAGGACAAGGCGAAAGGCACAGTGGTTTATTGGAAAGGTGCTTGTGGATTGGAAAAGTCCTGCACATTGCAACCGGTCACTGGGGACCGAAGGATCACTATTAGCTTCAAGCATAGTGGTAAGAAAACCAGGGATTTACCGGACCTTAGGTCGCGGCAAACAAGCCCCATATAGTCAGTACGTAACTGGGGTCAGGGGGAGTGAAGACTTTGAGCCTGATCAGCAATATAGGAATTCAGCTCTCTCGCAGGAAGGCCCCTAACACAAAACTGACTGGGCAGTACAGCTATGGATTAGCTGGAGTTATTGAGGGAACTACGCTTCAGGCTGGTTGTACTCATCGTGTTGTGAAAGTAAAGGAGGCCCCTAACTTGTCCAGCTGCTGTCTCAAGATACACTCTCCTTGGATCAGCCTCCCTGGGACCTGCCTGAACATCTTACAAGTAAAGGTATGGAAAGACGCTGACCGTGTGAGACTGTGTTATTTACCTGCACCCGACTTCACTAACTTCATAGACTTTGAGGGACCAGTCCCACCTGTAGGGGACCCGACATCTAGCTGCATCACCATCCCCTCAGAGATCTATAGCAGCGCTGGTACAAATTACCAGAAGACTACAGGTGGCGTCACGAACTGTATATAAATCTATCCCCTGTAAATATATCCCCAACATACGCCAGACCGCTAGGGCCACAGACCGAGCCACAGCTACCTGTGACAACTCCCATAGACTTCTACGGGCTCGGCTCTGAGTACCCCATTGCCCTGGTAATCCACAATTGTGGTGGCGGGTCGACACAATACCACACCATAACATGTGTGGCCTGTATTCCAATTACACCTGGGGTTAGCTATATACAGCCAATATATCATACAGGTAGCAGCAGCAGCACCAGAACACAGTAAGGGAATGGACCCTCTTGAAGTATGCAATGATATATATACACACATACAGTGCCTGCAGGCCTTGCACTGATGTATATAGAGCAAAGTACACTACCCTGCCTACCTAACACTGGAACCTATATACAGGGCCAGCTCCAGGTTTTTATAGGCCCCGGGCGAAAGAGTCTCAGTGGGCCCCCTTAACACAGACCATGATTCATGATGCAGAGATACTGCAGAGAAATATGAGTATAGCACAACGCCAAACACTTCTCTTCTTCCATTACATGACTGATACCTATTGTAAATTGTACAATAGCTCAAAAACCGCCAAATCCTCACAGCGCACAGTACAGACTGGACAGTACAGTCCTCCATACAATATTATGGGCACCACATAGTCTCCCCCTCATCACCCATATTATACCCCATGCAGGATGTCACCCCGCCATCCCCCATATAATGCTCCATACAGAATACTGGACCACATATAATGCTCCATACAAAATATGGAGCTCTCCTCTACACTGTGCTGCGCTCTGCACTGTTACGGCTCAGGAAAGGGCGCTGTGGAAAGACTCCCCATTATCATCATCATTGCCTCCCCTCATCATCATTGCCTGCCCATCATCATCATCATTGCCTCCCTATCATCATCATTGCCTCCCCATTAATATCATCATCATTGCCTTCCCATTATCATTGCCTCCCCATCATCATCATTATCATTGCCTCCCCATTAATATCATCATCATTGCCTCCCCATCATCATCATTATTATTGCCTCCCCATTAACATCATCATCATCATTGCCTTCCCATTATCATTGCCTCCCCATCATCATCATTATCATTGCCTCCCTATTAATATCATCATCATCATTGCCTTCCCATTATCATTGCCTCCCCATCATCATTGCCTCCTCACCACCATCACTGCCTCCCCCCACCACCATCACACATACAGCACCGCAGGCAGCACTCTCTCACATACACACACGCAGCAGGCACACACACACGCCTCACCTGTCCGGCGTCCGCGCGCTCTCTGCCACAGCCGGCCGCTGAATGATGACGTCATTCAGCTGCGCTGCTGTGAGAGAGGAAGCGCCGGTGCCCTCTGGAGCTCGGAGCTGCGGCAGCGGAGGCACGGGGAGAGGTGAGTATTGCTGCTGGGGCCCTGAGCAAGCGGGGGGGCCCAGAGGCGGCGCTGACACCGCTAACGGGCGCCGGGGTGCCCGACGGCGAGTGGGCCCCCCCGCCTGCTCAGGGCCCCGGCACTTGCCCGGGTGTGCCAGGTGCTGACGCCGGCCCTGCCTATATACTCCAGAATTAGTCCTTAGAAGGACTGTTGGTTTAGCTGGATTTGAGTAGTTTAGGATGGTAGACCCCACACTGACTAAGAAATCGCCAAACCTGACCCTATCTCGGCAGAAGCTCTCCCTACACTGTCTCAATCCGGAGCTGAATGCGCCGAGCAGGGCGGCGTTCGGTCTCTTATACCACTGATGATGCTGTGCGGCCAGCCAATCACTGCACGACCACAACAAAGATGGCTGCGGCGTTTCATTGCCTGGCAGACAATCCCTGCATTGTGATTGGGTCTGTAAAGTCCACCAAAAATGCTGGGTGGAGACCCGAGTTCCCGCCTAGTATTCCCGGAAATGCTTGGTGTTTGCCGAATACCGTGATACTCGGGCGAGTAACAAGTAGTGGCGAGCACATTCGCTCATCACTAGTTCAAACCCATTTGCGAGAAAAAAAACGGTCCAATTTCCGGACCGAAAAAACGGACGAGTGCTGTGCGAGTGTCATGCGAGTGTAATGCGATTTTTCCACGGAACATCCATAGGACATGAGTATGCAATCCGTATGCAATGCGATTTTAACATGAGGTTTTACATAGAGCAGTTCTCTGTATGCAAAAACTCATGTTAAAGTAGCATTGTAAAAAAAATAATCCTCAATATATATATATATATATATATATATATATATAAAAAAAAATAGATAGATAGATAGATAGATAGATAGATAGATAGATAGATAGATAGATGATAGATAGATAGATAGATAGATAGATAGCTTAAAAGCCGGCAGATACCGGGTACAGTATAGAATAGAATAGGTTAGAATATAATAAGTAGAGTAGATATATACAAGTAGAATAGGTATATATATATATATATATATATATATATATATATATGTCATTGACACATATATATTATATATATATATATTTATATTTCATAGAGATATTCATAGCAGAATAATTCAATTGTCAGCATCTGTAAAATCATTACAGAACCCGACAGGATATGAGACATAGTTTACATACAGTAAACCATTGCATATCAGTTAGAATTATATATGTCCCTCACTAATAATGTTAGTAGTGTCTGTGTGTTAAATTTTGGAGCTGTAAGTGTTAAATTTAAGGATTAATTCACGGAAAAACCTGGTGTGAGCTCCCGCGCAATTTTCTCCGCCAGAAAGGGCAGAAATTAATAGCCTAGAGAGGGACCATTGTTTTTGGGCCCCCCTGGCTAAAAAAATCTGCCCCCAGTCACCCCAGAAAAGGCGCATCTGTATGATGCACCTATTCCGGCACTTACCCGCTCTCTTCCCATTGCCCTTTAGCGGGTGGCATATGGGGTAATAAGGGGTTAATGTCATCTTGCTATTGTAAGGTGCATTAAGCCTAGTTAATAATGGAGAGCTGTCAATAAGACACCTATCCATTATTAATCCTCTAGTCTGAAAGGGGTTAAAATACGTGCACTCGTCCGTATTTCTCGCAGGAGGGTTTGAGCCCTTAGGGTGCACCACTGTAACTGTAATCAGGGTTACCTGGTTATGAGCCCACGCAGATGTTTGGCCCGCACTGAGCTGATCCCCTAGCTATGCCTCGGCTTGATGTTATATGGTAATGTTTTTGTCAACAGCATTACTAAATATTTTCAATAAATGCAACTAGATAAAGGTGTTATGGGTGCCTGGGAGCTTTGTGACAGACGATTAACTAAGGTTATAAAACAGACTTGGCCTTTTTTGCCCCAGAAACAGTGCGACTTTTACTTCAAGGACAATGTTTGGTATTTCTGTTCTGCCCAATTCAACTGAATGGAGTGAAACTACATAAGAATTTTGCAATAAATTGCAGACCAACTTTCTAATATCATAGATCTCCCTTTATTTTTGTCAACATGGATGTGAACATATGAATATGGCATTATACAAAAATCTTTGTAGTCTGTATACTGTAAGGAAATATTTCCAGAGGCTGTGTTCTGTCTCCTAGACTCCAGTATTAATTGTAGAGTGTTTTTGTAATATTTTATTAGACATTATTAGCTAAAGTAATGTATGATTCTGCACATCTGATAAACAAGAATGGCTTTGTATACCATGTATGTGTAAGGGTGTGACAGTTGCCGCCATATGCCTTTCCCTCTAAAAACAGTGTTTGTAAAAAGTATGTGATTTTATTGTATTTTTTGTGACAGTATTACTATGTGGAACTGCATAGAGTTTTATAGGCACTCGTGCTCAGTTAATGTAATATACAGTGATAAATGTATAATGTGATTTATGTATAGTATATAGGAAAAGTACAGGTTTGAGTATAGGACATAGAAATAGCATAGTACATAGGGATTAAGTTAGAAAGGGGAAAGGTTCAGTTGTGGGCCTACTAGATAAAGGAAGAAGGAAGTAAATTGCACAAGTTAGGATACAGTTGAATGTTGGGGATCAACCCCAGCATGGGAGGTGGCAGGGTCAATTAATAAGGGGAGCACTTCCTGGTTTTAAGCCCGGGTCTCACATAGCGATACACCAGCGATCCCGACAACGATCAGGATCGCTGGTGTGTCGTTACATGATCGCTGCTGAGCTGCCAAACAGGCAGCGATCAGCACAGCGACACTGCGGGTAACATTGCTTAGTTACCCGCAGTGTACGTTGGATACCAGCGCCCTGATGCAGGGAGCTGGTAACCAAGGTACACTTCGGTTTCCAGGCACAGCCCCGCACCTGGAAACCCGCTGTGTACCTTGGTTACCAGCGGATCGCTGGACTCCCGCCTGCCACATGCAGCGATGCGCGCCTGTCAGCAGGAGACCAGCGATCAAAAAAATGTCCAGGACATTCAGCGACGATCAGCGATACCCAGCAGGGGGGCTGATCGTCGCTGAATGTCACACACAGCGATATCGCTGGGGAGATCGCTGCTGCGTCACAAAACTAGTGACTCAGCAGTGATCTCGCTAGCAAGATCGTTGTGTGAGACGGGGGCTTTAGTCAGACAGTTGAGTGTTAGAGATCAGATTTAAGATAAAGTGTTAGCAGTAGTTTAAGACCAGAGGGCTGGAGGACACAAGAAGTACTGACTTTTTGGCAGTATGAGAACGTCAGTAACTATCTTCAGCGGACATTCCTGTAACGTCTGGCGCCTATGGCCTGAACTAGGCACTATCAAGTGTGCCTTATTCCCAACCAGCCTTCCAACAAGTAGAAACCGGATGGGGAAATGCATGAGGGGAGATGGGATGGGACTCATGGAAACTGTGAAGCTGGACTGAGTATCCCAGGGGCCGAGTATGACTTTAAGGGAAGAGATAGCTTAAGCGGAACAAGGAGAGAACGTGGAAATGTACTGTGCGGCAACTGCAATTGAACTAAAGAAACTAAACATAGTGAACTGTTTGTTAAGAAACGAGTGTCCCCTGATTTGTGTGCAGATGTTCCTGGATCAGGAAACATGGAGACAGAGGAGGCCTACTGCCGAAAACGTGAGTGTAGTGTCCACACACACAGCACAGGGGAATAGGGACACTGTTTATTTGTATGGTGCCAGGGTGTAGGGACACAGCAGCCCCTTGCCCATGACTACTGCCCCTGTGCACCTTACATATGAATGGACCAGAGTGCTTGCTGCACATGGACCCCAAATGCTGGTGCACCAAGCAGGGAGGCATGTAGGAAACTAGGACTTGGCACACTCAGGAATCTTGAGAGCAGAAGGACTGATGAAGTGTAAACCAGCAAGTTAAAGCACTGTGTGCACAGAAGGTGGAGCACACAAGTGAAAGTTTTGAGTCCCAATTTCAAAACACAAGTGTGTGTGTCAATAGGTCGTAAATAGGTCTAGGGAGATTGTCATTGATCCACACTGGGCAACCTTCAAAAAACGACGTGGAGAACAACAGAGGGCAAAAGGAGAAGGGAGTGAAGCTAAAGATAACTGGGGCACATTTATGATGTCCTGTTGTCTACCTGGATGACATTCTAATCTCCTCCAGAGACCTTGACTCACATCGACTTTATGAGATTGCAATAAAATCATCTTCATGCCAAGCTAGAAAAACATCTCTTTTGGCATCACAAATTACCTTTTCTGAAGGTCTCTTAAGAGCGCAGAGAACGTTTCTGCTATTTCGATTTTGACACAAACCCGTTGGTCTTCAAGACCTCCAATGGGTTGAAGGCTTTGCAAACTATCCTCAATTTGTAGCACTCCTTACCACCCTTACTCAGAAGTGCCCTAATTCTTGAAACTGGTTGAATTCTTCTATTCAAGCTACAAGAAAATTTCATTTTGCTTTTTCACTGCTTCAGTTCTACACCACCCTGATGACAAGAGATTCTAGGAACTATGCCTGCAGTTTCTTCACCAGGAAATTCTCTCAGGCAGAACAAAATAACTGTTACTCTTAGCCATAGAATTAGCTGTGGATGAATGGCTATTCATCCTTCTATTTCAAGGAGATAAACTAAGGTGACTATCTATATGGGCCATAAAAATCTAGAGTATTTTTATGGTCCATATAGATAGTAACTAGGGATGACCGAGCACTAATATGCTCGAGTGCTCGTTGCTCGAACCATGCAATTCCTAATACTCGCATGCTCGTTTCGAGTAACACGTATAATGGGAGTCAATTGGAGATCCGAGCTTTTTTCCAGCAGACCCTACAAAGAGGTCTGGGGGGCAGTGAAAATATTCAAATGGATGGGAAAAGTGCTGAATGGAAGGAGAACAGCATGGGGAAGACCCCTGGAAGCATCTCTGACTCCCAAAATGCTGCTCAGAACAATGGTGTCACACTGTTACTCCACTTTAAGGAGTAACAATAAAGCTTTGCAAACCAATGAGAAATTGCATTTTACAGGATAAAAAATGCTAAGAAACAATTTTTATCATACAATGACTTGTATATAAGGCAAAATTTAAAAATAATTTAAAAAATATATCATTTAAGTAAGCAAAAATTTATTTTTTATTGAAAAATTGGAAATTTCATTGTAATTTATGAAGGAAGCAATAACTGTTTAACCCCGTTCTGCCATCCGACGTACTATCCCGTCCATGAAACCCGGGACAATCTGACCATGGCCTGGATAGTACGTCCCATGCGATCAGACGCGCTCCCGGGGGGAGCGCTGCACATCGCGGCCGGGTCTCTGCTGATTATCACGGACCGCTCCAGGCACATTAACCCCTGGCACACCACGATCAAACATGATAGCGGTGCACCAGGGGCACAGGGAAGCATCGCATAGGTAGGGGCCTCCCTGCGTGCTTCCTGAGACCCTCAGAACAGCGTGATGTGATCACGCTGTTCTGAGGCCTTCCTCCCTGCAAGACCCCGGATCCAAGATGGCCGCGGGGTCCTGCAGGGAGGCTGCTTCCTCAGTGCCTGCTTAGAGTAGGCGCTGAGAAAGCCTGCAGCAGTGCCTGTGAGATCGCTGGTCTCACAGAGTACTGTGCACACTGTCAGACCAGCGATCTGACATTATACAGTGATGTCCCACCCTGGGACAAAGTAAAAAAGTAAAAAAAATGAAAATCACATGTGTAGAAAAAAATTCCAAAATAAAGGAAAAAAAATATATTTATTCCCCAATTTATTCCCCAATAAAAAAAAAAAAAACAATAAAAGTACACATTTTTGGTATCGCTGCGTCTGCAACGACCCACCCTATAGAACTGTCCCACTAGTTAACCCCTTTTTTGAACCTCTTAAAAAAAAAACAAAGAAAAAAATCAATGCTTTATCATCATGCTGCCGAAAAAAAAAGTGGACTAAGGCTGTGGTTCCACGGTCCGGAACCACAGCGCTTTGGACGGAGCGGAAATTCCGCTCCGTCTAAGCCCCGCCCCCTTTATGACGCGCGATCTTTCCGGAGGTGTTCAGGACACCTCCGGAACACCTCCGGAAAGAGCGCAGGGCTACATAGCCCTGTGTTAATTCTGTTGCGGCGACGCACCGTCGCCGCAATACGCGAGGACATGCTGCGGTCTAAAAAGACGCGCCGCATGTCCGTTTACGCAGGTCTGCCACCTGCGTATTGTTACGCATAGTGGAGACGGGATTTCTTGAAATCCCCTCCACTATGCTGTAACATCTGGACGCTGCGTGTTTGGCGCTGCGCCAGCGCACAGCGCCAAACACGCAGCGTTTCCTGACCGTGGAAACTCACCCTAACACGCGATCAAAAAGAAGGATATAAATAAACATGGTACCGCTGAAAACGACAACTTGTCCCGCAAAAAAACGAGCCACCATACAGCATCATCAGCGAAAAAATAAAAAAGTTATAGCTCGCAGAATAAAGCGATGCAAAAATAATAATTTTTTATATCAAATTGTTTTTATTGTATAAAAGCGCCAAAACATAAAAAAATGATATACATGAGGAATCGCCGTAATGGTACTGACCCGAAGAATAAAACTGCTTTATCAATTTTACCACACGCGGAACGGTTATAAACGCCCCCCAAAAGAAATTCATGAATTGCTGATTTTTGTTAATTCTAACATCCCAAAAATCAAAATAAAAAGCGATCAAAAATGTCACGTGCTCAAAAATGGTACCAATAAAAACGCCAACTCGTACCGCAAAAAAATAACACCTCACATGACTCTGTGGGCCAAAATATGCAAAAATTATAGCTCTCAAAATGTGGTGATGCAAAACTATTTTTTGCAATAAAAAGCGTCTTCTAGCGTGACAGCTACCAATCATAAAAACCCGCTATAAATAGTAAATCAAACCCCCCTTTATCACCACCTTAGTTGGGAAAAAATAACGAAATTAAAAAAATGCATTTATTTCCATCTTCCCATTAGGGTTAGGGTTGTGGCTAAAGTTAGGGTTAGTGTTGGGGCTAAAGTTAGGATTAGGGTTGGGATTAGGGTTAGGGATGTGTTAGGGTTAGGTTTGTGGTTAGGGTTAGGGTTGGGACCAGGGTTAGGGATGGAGTTAGAATTGGGGGGTTTCCACTGTTTAGGCACATCAGGGGCTCTCCAAATGTGAAATGGCGTCTGATCTCAATTCCAGCCAATTCTGCGTTGAAAAAGTCAAACGGTGCTCCTTCACTTCTGAGCTCTGCCATGCGCCCAAACAGTAGTTAACCCCCACATATGGGGTATCAGCGTACTCAGGACAAATTGCACAATAACTCTTGGGGTCCAATTTCTTCTGTTACCCTTGGGAAAATAAAAAATTTGGGGCAAAAATATCATTTTTGTAAAAAAAAAATGATTTTTTTGTTTTTACGGCTGTACGTTATAAATTTCTGTGAAGCACTTGGGGCTTCATAGCGCTCACCACACATCTAGATAAGTTCCTTTTGGGGTCTATTTTCCAAAATAGGGTCACTTGTGGGGGGGTTTACCCTGTTTAGGCACATCAGTGGCTCTCCAAATGCGACATGATGCCCATAGACCATTCCATCAAAGTCTGCAATCCAAAACGTCACTACTTCCCTTCCGAGCCCCGACGTATGCCCATACAGTAGCTTTCTCACACATATGGGGTATCAGCGTACTCAGGACAAATTGCACAATAACTCTTGGGGTCCAATTTCTCCTGTTACCCTTGTGAAAATAAAATATTGGGGCCGAAAAAAATCATTTTTGTAAAAAAAAAAAGATTTTTTATTTTTATCGCTGTACGTTATAAACTTCTGTGAAGCACTTCGTGGTTCAAAGTGCTCACCACACATCTAGATAAGTTCCTTGGGGGTCTATTTTCCAAAATGGGGTCACTTGTGGGGGGTTTCCACTGTTTAGGCACATCAGGAGCTCTCCAAACACGACATGGTGTCCAGCCAATTCTGCGTTGAAAAAGTCAAACTGTGCTCCTTCCCTTCCGAGCTCTGCCATGCACCCAAAGTGGTTTACCCCCACATTTGGGGTATCAGCCTACTCAGGACAAATTGCACAATAACTTTTTGTGGTATTGTTACCCTTGGGAAAATAAAAATTGGGGTTAAAAGATCATTTTTGTGGAAAAAATATGATTTTTTAATTTTACTGCTCTAAGTTATAAACTTGTGTGAAGCACTTGGGGGTTCAAATTGCTCACCACATATCTAGATAAGTTCCTTAGGGGGTCTAGTTTGCAAAATGGGGTCACTTGTGGGGGTTTCCACTGTTTAGGCACATCAGGGGCTCTCCAAATGCAACATGGCGTCCAATCTCAATTCCAGCCAATTTTGGTTTTAAAAAGTCAAATGGTGCTCCTTCCATTCCGAGCTCTGCTGTGTGCCCAAACAGTGGTTCCCCCACCACATATGGGGTATCAGCGTACTCAGGACAAATTGGACAACAACTTTTGTGGTCCAATTTCTCCTGTTACCTTTGGGAAAATAAAAAATTGGTGACTAAAAGATAATTTTTGTTAGAAAAAAATAGGATTTTTTGTTTTCATGCCCGGGCATTATAAACTTGTGTGAAGCACTTGGGGGTTCAAAGTGCTCACCACAGATCTAGATAAGTTCCTTAGGGGGTCTAGTTTCCAAAATGGGGTCATTTGTGGGGGGTTTCCACTGTTTAGGTACATCTGGTGCACTGCAAATCGAACATGACCCCCATCAACGTCTGCATTCCAAAACGTTATTACTTCCTTTCCAAGGCCTGTCATGCGCCCAGTTTCCCCCCCCCACATATGTGGTATCAGCGTACTCAGGACAAATTATACAACAACTTTTCGGGTCAATTTCCTTAGGAAAAATCAAAAATTTGGGACTAAAAAATCATTTTTGTGGAAAATTGTTTTGTTTTTCATACCCAGGCATTATAAACTTTTGTGAAACACTTAGGGGTTCAAAGTGCTCACAACAGATCTAGATAAGTTCCATAGGGGGTCTAGTTTCCAAAATGGTGTCACTTGTGGGGTTTCCACTGTTTAGGTACATCAGGGGCTCTCCAAACGAGACATGGCGTCCAATTTCAACTCCAGCCAATTTTGGTTTGAAAAAGTCAAACGGCGCTCCTTCCCTTACGAGCTCTGCCGTGTGCCCAAACAGTGGTTTTCCCCCACATTTTGGGTATTGGCGTACTCAGGAGAAATTGCACAACAACTTTATCTGTCTATTTTCTCCTTTTACCCTTGTGAAAATAAAAAAAAGTTTGTAAAAGATCATTTTTGTGACTAAAAAGTTAAATGTTCATTTTTTCCTTCCACGTTGCTTCAGCTCCTGTGAAGCACCTGAAGGGTTAATAAAATTCTTGAATGTGGTTTTGAGTACCTTGAGGGGTGCAGTTTTTAGAATGGTGTCACTTTTGGGTATTTTCTGCCATATAGACCTCTCAAAGTGACTTCAAATGTGAGGTGGTCCCTAAAAAAATGGCTTTGTAAATTTTGTTGTAAAAATGAGAAATCGCTGGTCAACTTTTAACCCTTATAATTTCCTAACAAAAAAAATTTTGGTTCCAAAATTGTGCTGATGTAAAGTAGACATGTGGGAAATGTTATTTATTAACTATTTTGTGTGACATATTTCTCTGTTTTAAGGGAATAAAAATGCTAAGTTTGAAAATTGCAAAATTTTCACCATATTTGCGTTTTTTTCAAAAATAAACGCAAGTTATATTGAAGAAATTTTACCACTAACGTGAAGTACAATATGTCACGAGAAAATAATCTCAGAATCGCGAAGATCCGTTGAAGCATTCCAGAGTTATAACCTCATAAAGAGACAGTGGTCAGAATTGTAAAAATTGACCCGTTCATTAACTTGCAAACCACCCTTGGGGGTGAAGGGTTTAAAATAAGGGACTCAGATACACCCTGTATTAGGCCGGCGTCATACTCACCGTACAAAAATACGGACCGTATTGTACGAGCGTAATACGCCAAAATGTTGCCGGCACAACAATCCGTATTTCATCCGTTGTCAGGGGGCGGCTGCGTATTTTGCGCATGTAAGCATCCGTATGCAATCCGTATGACATCCGTACAGTGTATTTTTCTCGCAGCCTTGCAAAATGGACATTTAACGGGTTTTAGGCCTGAAACTCATTGAAATCATCTTGCGTATTTCTCGCAAGTCACACGTCTGGTCCGTGTGTAATCCGTTGTTTTCTCGCACCCATAGACTTTCATTGGCGTACAACGGGCGTAATACGCGTACAATCACAGCATGCTGCGGGTGTCTCGCACCGTAAGATACGCCCGAGAAAAATACGCATGATCTGAGCTGCCTCATAGAGAAATATTGGTCCGTGTGTAATGCGTGGTTTTCACGCCTCTCACTCGTCCGGATTCCTCCTTAGTGTGACGCTGGCCTTAGACATAATGGAGGGGCTCACACACATTCTGTTCAAATTGTAATGTATCGGTACTCCTATACTCTTAAAGTCTATGCACTTTTGAGGGTTATAGACAAAGGAAATGTTCTCCAGACCACGGAATAGTGTATGGGTGAGCAATATAATGCAGATAAGTGTACGTGCGCACGTTAAGTAAAATTTCTGCACCATTTCTCCATCTTTTGGCAGGAAAAGCGAAGCTGCAGAAACAGCACATTTTCTGCGGTGTTTTTGATGCGTTTTTGCCTGCATTTTTACCTGCCTTTTTGATTGGAGTGAAGTCAATGGTGAAAAATGCAGGGCAAAAACGTACAGAGAATTGACATGCTGTAGATTATTTTCTGTACCAAATCTGCAGGTCAAAAATACTTAAGTGTGCATGACATATCAGGTTGCCACTTTGCTGGTATCAGGTTTTGTCACAAATCAGTACAGAAAAAACAGGGCAAAAACGCGCCAAATCTGCAATGTGTGAACACAGCCTAATTTTTTAACAAGTTTTTTGAGGTTTATATACCAAAGAAATGTACCCAAGAATACAGTATGTAATACCCTATGGGTGAGCAATATGATGCCGATAAACTTGGAACAAGTTTTTTGAGGGTTATATACCAAAGAAATGTCGGTCAGACCGCAAAATAGTCTATAGATGAGCATTATAATACCGATACATTTTTTGCCAAGTTGTTTTAGGCTCTTATAGCAATGAAATGAATAGTTTATAGGTGAGGAATATAATACCAATACATTTTTAACAAGTTTGTTTAGATTTTTTTGGCAACGAAATGTACCAAAGAAGATGTAATACCCTATGGGTGAGCAATATAATACCGATACATTCTGAACAAGTTTTTTGAGGCTTTTAGAGCAGCGAAATGTACCCAAGAAGAAGTAATACCATATGGGTGAGCAATATGATATTGATAAATTTGGAACAAGTATTTAGAAGCTTATATAGCTAGGAAATGTACTCAAGAAGATGTAATACCCTACGGCTGAGCAATATAATACCGATACATTTTGAACAAGTTTTTTTAGGCTTATATACCAACAAAATGTGCCTAAGAAGATGTAATACCCTATGGGTGAGCAATATGATACCGATAAATTTGGAACAAGTTTTTTGAGGGTTGCACACCAACAAAATGTACTCCAGACCATGGAATAGTCTATAGGTGAGCATTATAATACCAATACAGTTTTGAAAACATTTTTTGAGGCTTTTATAGCAACAAAATGTACCAAAGAAGATGTAAAACTGTATGGGTGAGAAATATAATACTGATAAATTTGACCAAGTTTTATAAGACTTTCATAGCAACGAAATGTCCACAAGAAGATGTAATACTGTTATCACCGCTCACCATCTTTGCGGAGTACTAAAAATCAGAACCAAGCAAATGTCAGACATCCATGTCCACTCTTCAATTGTTATGTGCGGAGGCTGACCAGAATACTGACAGGCGTGTTGGAGTTGGTACTCAGCCACTAGCCTATTCTGCTCACAAAGCCTTGCCAGTATGTATAGTGGGGAGTTCCATCACATGGTGACGTCGCACACCAATCAGTGTGTTGGTACTTGATGGATCAAAATATATTATTTTTTTTTAGCTCTCACCAAAAACTGCAGCTATATATTTCCCAATGGACTGCACAGGCCAAATCCCTGTCTACAGACTGGATTCTGTAACTCTACCTGCTCCTGCAACTCTCTCTCCCTCCCTTGGCTAAATGCATATTGTATGTGCTTCAAACAATTAGCCCTTGGAAGAGCTGTTAGTATGATGGCTCAACTTCAGCATCAGTATCAACATTTCAAGCCTGTGCAATGCAGTCAGTGTGCTGAGCTGGGCAGCACCTGTCCTTATATATTCCCTAATGATGTCAGACAGCCAACCAGTCACAGTAATGCCACAACCAAAATGGCTACATCATTACAGTGACTCACAGGCAATCCCCACATCCTTATGAGCTGTGTAACAGGCACCAAAGATGCAGGGCAGAGATTTGAGTTTTACATTGAGCACCGCCCATTACTCCACGAGGAATTTTTTTCCCCAATGTGAAGCTTACTGTTTGCCACTTGGGGTTTTTTTGCCTTCCTCTGGATCAACATGTTAGGGCAGGTTAGGATAGGATATGGGTTGAACTAGATGGACTTAAAGTCTTCCTTCAACCTTAATAACTATGTTACATCCGAGAACTATAATACTCAAGTGATAACCGAGTATCTCCCTAATAGTCACCTGAACTTAGATTCATCTCCATCAAGCTTGATGGTAAATCTTCTTCAGGAGGTTTGACTTATCAACCAGCCAAGAAAAAAAGCCCAGCTATGCCCTTTCTAAGTTCTTTTATCCATGTTATGCCTCTGAAGACATACCCTCACATGTAACTGCACTAGAAGGTCTTAACCTGTGCCCATTCTTCTTTATTGTCTAGCCACCCAGATGTTCAATGAACTGCAGTGCAGAACTCCTTTTCCTTTTCTACTAGTGGCCTAAAAGGAAACAAGTTGTGAAAAGCTTGTGGTATCTTGTCCACATTATGATCTATTCAAATCTTCACTTCAATTCACTGTCAGTTCTCTCAGCCACTACCTTTTCCACAAGAATTGTAGGCTCAAATGTTCATGCATTTGTTACAGGTCTTCTGTATTATTGTGAGACATTTTTTCAATATGTTTTGTTCTCTTACGTGAACTTTCATCTGCTCTCCAAATTAAAAAAAAATGTTCAGGTCCCATGGTCTTTCAGCTTGTATAGATTCTGAACGTGGTGTGCAATTCGTCATCAGATTCTGGAGGGCACTGTGCAAGACTCTCAAGATCTTCTCGGACGTCTACTGCTTTTCACCCCCAAAGTAATAGTAGGCAAACTGAGAGTTTTAATCAGTCAAAGGAGCAATACCTTGGGATGTTCTTTAATTTTAATTAAGATAATTGGCTGGATTTGCTTTCTTAGGCTGAATTCACCTACGACAATTCTGTTTCTGAACCTTTTGGAAAATTTCCATTTGTCAGAGTCAATGGTTGTGAGCCTCGTTAGTCTTGATGTGGTTCATGCCTTCTCAATTATCAATCTACCTGATAATTCATTTGTGTCTGCTATCCTGTTATATCATTTATATGTAAAGCCAGAAAATGCTGTTTGGGTAAATAAAGCAATTTCTATCTTATAACATTTACTATATACTATATGTGCAATGCTTTGTGTAATTCTTTATTTCTAGATAACATGAACTATGTAAAAAGAAAGGAACAAAAATAATTTAATAATCAACATGTCTAATCATAGTTTACCCCTGTGTATAATAAAGAATGACACAGGTTTGAGACTTCTTATCTGTGAATACATGAAATCCTAGTATTTTTACCCTTTTGATGTGTATAAGGAAAATTTACAAATGAAAAGGAGAGAAAACGAGTTTAAGTTTTAATTTGGAGGCCAGCTATATTGTTATCCATCAAACTGCCAACTAACTTCTCCCTACTTACAATGAAAAGAGTGTCATTGGCAGAGAACTGCCCACACTACAATCAAGTAATCTCTTTCATCCACAGCCCTGATCCTTTTAATAAACAAAATGCAAAAAGGCAGTCAAAATTACGTCTAGCCTGTTTGAAAAGCTAGGAAATCCTGAGAGCACAATTCCCCACTTGTTATGTTCTTGGACCATGTGACTTAAAGTCATTCTGTGGGATAAAAGGCCCAAGCTGGTACCACGGTTCTGCCATGCTTTTTCCTTAGTTCCCAGTCTTAGCCCATCTGCTGTTCAGAAAGCCAATGAATGGCATGTGTCAAGAGAGTCATCACTGAGCAAACTGCCCAAAGAAATCAGCTAGGGGACTTCCTTTTCTTTCTCTCACACAATTGATGTGGAGGCAGCAACCATATGGTGAATAATTAGTTTTTGACCCTACTCCAGTAAACTGTTCATCCCTCTGCCAGGCTCTATCAATATGTGTATTAATGAGTAGGCCTAGGGAATGTCTTTGCATTAGCAAACATTGTGATACCTATTGTGTGGTCTTTTTGGAAAGAAATAGTTGCACACAAGACTGGCTCCACGTCATGTCTTTCTTTCTACTGAAACCCTTTTTTATTTAGGCTTCATTCTTATCTACAGTATGTTGGAGGCTCGGCTGCAGATTGTATAAAAATAATCAGAAAAATGGTGCATCATGCTGTACATTTTTTTTCTGCAGTAAAATGATCATCATGATTGAAACTCAACAATGGGGTCAATGGGTCTATCATGCACTACTGGTGTCTGTAATATGACAAACTCAGCGCAGCTATGAACTTAGTATTACTGCTCCTATAACAAATAGGAGTGTGCAGTAAGATGCCTATCCATGAACTTGCATTATACATTGAACATAAAACTGTGATTCTCTTATTCGACAAAATGGGACAGACTCCACTTGACTGTCATGCTTTAAAAAAACATATTTTAACAGAAACTTGTCAAATGGAAACTGTGAAAACCTATGGATCTGATATAAAATCCATAAGAAAATCAAATCGTTACTTAACAAGGATAGCCAAACGTGAACATAGCTTACACATCACACAACATATCACGAATATTCGATTGTCAGTGAATTTCCAGTTACGTTTTCCAGTTCTTGTAGAGATGAACAGCATTTAAACTGGCCAACCTATGACATTAATGTCCACTGATTGGCTAAATAGGAGTCAGTAGTCATTTATTAGCCATGATCACAGAGAGATCGTATCAACTGTGCACACAGAATACCATTGTTCTGGGCAGCCGACAAAATTGAGACATTTATCCCAGTATGGTACAGTAAGGTGGTGGTTTATTTCAACGCGTTTTGAAGTATATAGTTACTTCTTCTTCAGGAAAAAACACATATATGATACATGTGGTTTTTCTTTGAAGAAGAAGTAACTATATACTTCGAAACGTGTTGAAATAAACCACCACCTTACTACTGTACCATACGGGATATACATCTCAATTCTGTCTGCAGCGCGGAATTTGTCTACCAACTCCCTTTACAGTCTGATGCCTGATGGTCACTTGCTGACCCGTGGATCCGCTGCGGATGATTTTCTATATTATATGCTGTTTTAACAGATTGAACAGGTGAGTTTAATCTGAGGGTAAAATTTACTGTATTTCTCGGATAAGACCATTTTTGCACTGATCTCTTCTACAGCTTCTTGATTGTTCTGGGCAGCACATTCTTCTTACACAGTATGGTGTGCCGCCGAGAACAATGATTTTTAAGCAAGCTTAAAAATAATTCCATCCAACAAATGAGTGTTTTGCTCATTCATTGCATGATTGGCGATATGTTTAGCCAGCCAATTACTGGGAAATGAGTGTTCCTAGAAACACTGTTTTCTGATAATCAGCAAGTGCAGATGCACTCTTAGGGCCCCAGCTCACATAGCGAGATTGCTGCTAAACAGCGATCTCAGCAGCGATGTCGCTATGTCTGACACGTACCAGCGATCAGGCCCCTGTTGTGAATCGCTGGTCGTGTCAGAAATGCCAGGACTTTTTTTTGATCGTTGATCTCCTGCTGGCCAGCATGCATCGCTGCGTGTGACAGGCAGGAGACCAGCAATCAGCTGGTAACCAAGGTACACATCGGGTTTCCAGGCGCGCTGCTGTGCCTGGAAATCCAACGTGTACGTTGGATACCAGCGCGCTGCTGCAGGGGAGCTGGTAACCAAGGTACACATCGGGTTTCCAGGCACCGTGCAGCGCCTGGAAACCCGACGTGTACCTTGGTTACCAGCTCCCTGCATCTGCGCGCTGGTATCCAACGTACACTGCGGGTAACTAGGCGACGTTACCCGCAGTGTCGCTGTCTTGATCGCTGCCTGAGCTGCCTGTTTGGTAGCTCAGCAGCGATCATGTAGCGACACACCAGCGATCCTGATCGTTGTCGGGATCGCTGGTGTATCGCTATGTGAGACGGGGCCCTAAGTAATCTGCCTTAGGGTAGGCTTACACGACCGTATAAAAAGTTTCAGAAAAGTTGGACAATTTTTTCACAGTAGTTATCTGTATTTAATTTGTGTGCAGTCCATATGCAATCCTTTTTTTACACAGCAGCTATTAATCATTTACAAGACCATTTACAGTATCTTCTACTACAGAATTGCAATGTATGCATAAAAATCGGATGCTGTGCACCCATAGGCTTAAATGGTTGAGTACCATTCGATTTACGGAAGTAAGGCGTACATGCTGCAATTTTTTTCACACACAGATTTGTGAAAAAAAAAAGGTCATCTGCACTGCGCTGCCACTGTGATTAAAAACAGACTATCAGTGGTGCAGGATTGTTGTTCTAATGATGACTCATTTAGGGAAAAAAGACTTCCTGTTTCTACATAGAGCTTAAAAGGATTCAGCTAGTCAGTTGTTAATCATGTGATGTCATAGACTTAATGGAAAAGTGAAGGGTTAACTGGGTAGAAAGGCAAAATGAGAAATTGTAAGTACACAGTGCCATATAATATGATGATTGCTATATAATAAGAGGATGAAAAGTTGGATGGGAGTGCTTCTTTAATAAAAAAAATATTGATGGGAGTGCTTCTTTAGGGATTATATATTGCAGAGAACAGAATTAAGAGACCTCAATCAAATCACCTAATATTGCTTGACTAAAAACATAATACCCTTAATGAGGTTTGGTAATATCATACAGAAAATTACAAGTGACATTTTTTCTTTATCAGTCCAGTAATTGTTTCTATCATGCCCCATGTCATTGACAAAAGACTAGAAAACCAACGAAAAAGTACAATAAAAGCAGAGATCACAACTGATCTGAGGAAGCCAAAATATACCCAAGTGCTGACATTTTTCTATAATAAAGACTGTCTGAATTACCTGGAGTGTTTGATTGATTGTCTGTGCTGCATAATAGTTTTCCTTGCAGTTTTCTCCCATTCTTTGGATGTTCGGCAGACTTGCTGCTAATGATTTTGGAATAGTTTTGCTCATCTGGTGATGCTGCCATATGAGCAATAAATCTGGGACATGGTGAAGTATGTTTTTCATTTTCTTGTTTGTGCTGTAAAAAGAAATAGAAAAAAAAATTTGCAAAGTTTTTTATTTGCCAATGTTCATAAAAAATAACTAACGCAATGCTTTCCAGTAGCCACATACTGCATCTAGTACGATATGCTGTAATCTTCTTTTCATTTACAGTGTCCAGTGACCAAAAATCTCAATAGAGCATGCACCACCTGCATGGAGTGCTTAACAAAACATATAAAACATATAAACCTATAAAACATATAAAAATATGTAAAACAAACAAAACAAAAAAAAAGAGGGAAGAGACATCAATTGAATGTAATACATTGCAACCATATGAATCATTACTGTAAATCAAACTGAAAAGCCAAAATAAAGCATTATTTCCAAAGCCAAAATCTGTCAGTGCGTTAACTTACAACACTGACTGGCGGGACAGTCAATAGAGCCTTGAAGATATCAGGAATATCTGAAGCGTTCACATGCGTCGTTTTGACGCTGCGCCGACCGCACCAAAATGCAACATGTTGCGTTCGACGCAGTTCAGCACAGCATAAAAACGACGCATGTGAACGCATCCGCATACATCCGCATGGCCTGCGTACCCAATGTTAAAGATAGGGTACGCAGGACGCATGCAGATGTAGGCGGAGCTGAATGGAAAAGGTGCGGCAGTGGGCGGGTCTTAAAGGAGGAAGTACGCAGCCCTGCAGAACGCTAGTGTGAAACTAGCCGAACACATGAACAGATAATACAAAATAACATAAAAGAATAAAGCAGTGCTATTGAGTAATAAAGTGCCATGTACAGTCATGGCCAAAAGTTTTGAGAATGACACAAATATTAATTTTTACAAAGTCTACTGCTTCACTTTTTCTAATGGCAATTTGCATATACTCCAGAATGTTATAAAGAGTGATCAGCTTAACAGCAATTACTTGCAAAGTCAATATTTGACTAAAAAATGAACTTTATCCCTCAAAACACATTTCAACATCATTGCAGCCCTGCCTTAAAAGGACCAGCTAACCTCTTTTCAGTGATTGCTCCATTAACACAGGTGTGGGTGTTGATGAGAACATGGCTGGAGATCAATCTGTCATGATTAAGTAAGAATGACACCACTGGACACTTTAAAAGGAGGCTGGTGCTTGGCATCATTGTTTCTCTTCTGTTAACCATGGTTATCTCTAAATAAACACGTGCAGTCATCATTGCAATGCACAAAAATGGCCTAACAGGAAAGAGTATCGCAGCTAGAAAGATTGCACCTCAGTCAACAATCTATCGCATCATCAATAACTTCAAGGAGAGAGGTTCCATTGTTGCCAAAAAGGCTTCAGGGCGCCCAAGAAAGACCAGCAAGCGCCAGGACCGTCTCTTAAAAGTGTTTCAACTGCGAGATCGGGCTACCAGCAGTGCAGAGCTTGCTCAGGAATGGCAGCAGGCAGGTGTGAGTGCATCTGCACGCACTGTGAGGCGGAGACTCTTGGAGCAAGGCCTGGTCTCAAGGAGGGCGGCAAAGAAGCCACTTCTCTCCAGAAAAAACATCATGGACAGACTGATATTCTGCAAAAGGTACAGGCAGTGGACTGCTGAGGACTGGGGTAAAGTTATTTTCTCTGATGAATCCCCTTTTCGATTGTTTGGGACATCAGGAAAACGCCTCATTCGGAGAAGACAAGGTGAGCGCTACCACCAGTCTTGTCTCATGCCAACTGTTAAGCATCCTGAAACCATTCATTTTTGGGGTTGCTTCTCAGCCAAGGGAATTGGCTCTCTCACAGTCTTGCCTAAAAACACAGCCATGAATAAAGAATGGTACCAGAATGTCCTCCCAACCCTCCAAGAGCAGTTTGGCGATCAACAATGCCTTTTCCAGCATGATGGAGCACCTTGCCATAAAGCAAAGGTGATAACTAAATGGCTCAGGGAACAAAACATAGAGATTTTGGGTCATGGCCTGGAAACTCCCCAGATCTTAATCCCATTGAGAACTTGTGGTCAATCATCAAGAGACGGGTGGACAAACAAAAACTTAAAAATTCTGACAAAATGAAAGCATTGATTGTGCAAGAATGGACTGCTATCAGTCAGGATTTGGTCCAGAAGTTGATTGAGAGCATGCCAGGGAGAATTGCAGAGGTCCTGAAGAAGAAGGGTCAACACTGCAAATATTGACTTGCTGCATTAACTCATTCTAACTGTCAATATAAGCTTTTGTTACTCATATGTTTGCAATTATTATATTTCTGTCTGTGATAAAAACATCTGTCAAACACACATAAAAACCAGAGGGCAGCATATCATGTGAAAATATAATATTTGTGTCATTCTCAAAACTTTTGGCCATGACTGTACATAGTGATCTGGGTGAATTGACTCATAAAGAAAGTGATATTTTTGTTTTATTACTTTTTTTAGAAAATGGTGAATTATTAAGGTATTGCTTTTTACTAACACTTATTCTCCATAGTCTACTGAACTTTGAGAATTCTATTAAAAAAGAAAACCACATGAGAAATAGAAACATCATTAATGGAATTGCACTACAAATCATGATTTTTTTTCCCAGTATTTCAGTATCTTTCCAACTTTCCTAGTTTTAACTTTCTTTAACATGAACCTGACAGCTGATACATTCTGCCTGAACCTCGGTCAGCATGTATGAGACACTGGCTTTATCATTTCACTTATGTTTACTCTGAAACCCTGGAGACATACATTTAAACAGGAGCTCGGACCATGCCTCTTGGGTGACTAGTCCAAGAGTCCAGTGCCAGCGGTTTATCCCCTCCCTCCTCCACTTGAGTGACAGGTCCAACCCTTTACACATACACATTAGAAGAGGCCTGTTACACAAGGCGAGTGAGTGGTAGATAGACAGACAGACTCTATTATGGTTCTATTGGATGTTTTGCACAGCAGTGAAGCAGCAGAAAAGAGCAGAAGTCTACAGTGCATGTACTCGCCCCTGTGCAATTAGGATGGTCAAATTCCGCATTTATGGGCTCACTGCATAAGGGACACTAGCAATATTATACACAGAAGCAGCAAGGATTGTGTGCATGCTTCACTAACTGAATGAAAAACTGCCAGTGGACATTTTTCAATATCAAGTGTGGAGGTTTCAGCTCTCTGATAGCCACGTGGATATGCACAGGCACAAGGTTTTATAACAAAACAAAATAAAGTTTATTGTCCTTCAAGAACTTTACAGGTCCAAACTGAAAACAGCCTTTCTTGAGCACAAATGAATAACACAACAGTCCCTTTTCCGGGTAAGGCAAAGTAAATCAAAATGATCTCTCCAACTTCATATTACAGGCACGTCTCAGTCTCTAGCATAAACTGTCAACTATGAACGGTCTTTCTCCAGCTCCACACCAAACTGCTGAGCTAACCTGCCTGCTATTAAACCTGTAAGACCCAGACGGAAGTATGGAAGCGAACTTTTCCCATCAAAGCTCTTTTGGTCACTCCTAAATCCCAGACCCAAAATCCAGTCAAAATAAAACCATCTCAGTAACTAACTGTCAGTAACCAATTGTTACCTATTCACTTCCTCCTGGGACTTATATCACTGAGGTCAACCACCTTAGTGATATGCATCTGCTATCCTGGACCTTGTTTCCTACTTTCTTACACATCTGACAATACTCATATGACATGGTTACTTGAGGCTGAGTCAAACTGGTTTTACAGAGACAGAACACAGGAGCATTTTTGTGCCCTATTATACATGTTTATGCCAATATTTCCCATATTCATGCCCATAGGATTTATGGCTAGGCAGAAGATAACAGTTTATCCAGATTGAACTTACAGTTGTGCTCAAAAGTTTACATACCCCGGCAGAATTTTTGCTTTCTTAGCCTTTTTTTCAGAGAATATGAATGATAACACCAAACCTTTTTCTCCACTCATGGTTAGCGATTGGGTAAAGCCATTTATTGTCATACTACTGTGTTTTCTCTTTTTAAATCATAATGACAACCCAAAACATTCAAATGACCCTGATCAAAAGTTCACATACCCCATTTATTAATACAGTGTATTGCCCCCTCTAACATCAATGACAGCTTGAAGTCTTTTGTGGTAGTTGTGGTTGAGGTTCTTTATTTTCTCAGATGGTAAAGCTGCCCACTTTTCTTGGCAAAAAGCCTCCATTTTCTGTAAATTTCTAGGCTGTCTAGCATGAATTGCGCGCTTGAGATCTCCCCAGAGTGGTTCAATGATATTGAGGTCAGGAGACTGAGATGGCCATTCCAGAACCTTCACTTTGTTATGTTGTAGCCAATGACAGGTCGACTTGGCCTTGTGTTTTGGATAGTTGTCATGTTGGAAGGTCCAAGTACTTCCCATGCACAGCTTCCAGGCTGATAATTGCAAATTTGCCTCCAGTATTTGCTGATAATGTACTGCATTCATCTTTCCTTCAACTTTGACCAAGTTTCCTGTGTCTTTGTAGCTCATACATCCACAAAACATCAGCGATCCACCTCCGTGCTTTAGAGTAGGAATGGTGTTCCTTTCATCATAGACCTTGTTGATCTCTCTCTAAATGTAATGTTTAAGGTTGTGGCCAAAAAAGTTCAATTTTGGTCTCACCACTCCAAATTACTTTGTTCCAGAAGTGAGGCTTGTGTCTGCGCTGCTTGCGTATTGTATCTGAGATACTTTGTGGCATTTGCGCAGTAATGGCTTTCTTCTGGCGACTCGACCATGCAGCTCATTTTTCTTCAAGTGCTTCCTTATTGTGCATCTTGAAACAGCCACACCGCTAATTTTCAGAGAGTCCAGTATTTCAGCTGATGTTATTTGTGGGTTTTTCTTGGCATCCCGAACAATTTTCCTGGCAGTTGCGGACAAAATTTTTGTTGGTCTACCTGACCGTGGTTTTGTTTTTACAGCGCCCCTGATTTTCCATTTGTTAATCATAGTTTGAACGCTGCTGACTGGCATTATCAATTCCTTGGATATCTTTTGTATCCATTTCCTGTTTTATACAGTTCAACTACCTTTTCCCGTAGATCCATTGACAATTCTTTTGCTTTCCCCATGACTCACAATCCAGAAACGTCATTGGCTGGATGAAAGATGCAAGAGTCTGGATCCCAGAAACTAACTCAGCTTTTATGCACACACACTGATTGCAAGCAAACAGGTCATAGCTGAGGATGTTACCTTTAGTAGCCATTCAAACCCATTTGTGTCAACTTCTGTGCATGTTATCAGGCCCAAATCACCAGGGTATGTAAACTGTTGATTAGGGTCATTTGGCTGTTTTGGGTTCTCATTATGATTTTAACCCCTTCACCCCCAAGGGTGGTTTGCACGTTAATGACCGGGCCAATTTTTACAATTCTGACCACTGTCTCTTTATGAGGTTATTACTCTGGAACGCTTCAACGGACCTTCGCGATTCTGAGATTGTTTTCTCGTGACATATTGTACTTCACGTTAGAAGTAAAATTTCTTCGATATAACTTGCGTTTATTTTTGAAAAAAACGCAAATATGGCGAAAATTTTTAAAATTTTGCAATTTTCAAACTTTGAATTTTTATTCCCTTAAAACAGAGAAATATGTCACATAAAATAGTTAAGAAATAACATTTCCCACATGTCTACTTTACATCAGCACAATTTTGGAACCAAAATTTTTTTTGTTAGGAAGTTATAAGGGTTAAAAGTTGACCAGCGATTTCTCATTTTTACAACAAAATTTACAAAGCCATTTTTTTTAGGGACCACCTCTCATTTGAAGTCACTTTGAGGGGTCTATATGGCAGAAAATACCCAAAAGTGACACCATTCTAAAAACTGCACCCCTCAAGGTACTCAAAACCACATTCAAGAAGATTATTAACCCTTCAGGTGCTTCACAGGAACTAAAGCAACGTGGAAGGAAAAAATGAATATTTAACTTTTTAGCCACAAAAATGATCTTTTACAAACTTTTTTTTTATTTTGACAAGGGTAAAAGGAGAAAATGGACAGATAAGGTTGTTATGCAATTTCTCCTGAGTACGCCAATACCCAATATGTGGGGGAAAACCACTGTTTGGGCACACGGCAGAGCTCGTAAGGGAAGGAGCGCCGTTTGACTTTTTCAAACTAAAATTGGCTGGAATTGAGATTGGACGCCATGTCGTGTTTGGAGAGCCCCTGATGCGCCTAAACAGTGGAAACCCCCACAAGTGACACCATTTTGGAAACTAGACCCCCTAAGGTACTTATCTAGATCTGTTGTGAGCACTTTAAACCCCCAAGTGTTTCACAAAAGCTTATAATGCCTGGGTGTGAAAAAAAAAATAAATTTTCCACAAAAATGATTTTTTAGTCCCAAATTTTTGAATTTTCCCAAGGAAATTGGACACCAAAAGTTGTTGTCCAATTTGTCCTGAGTACGCTGATACCCCATATGTGGGGGGGGGGAAACTGTTTGGGTGCACGGCAGGGCTTGGAAAGGAAGTAGTAACGTTTTGGAATGCAGACGTTGATGGGGGTCATGTTCCATTTGCAGTGCCCCAGATGAGCCTAAATAGTGGAAACCCCCCACAAGTGACCCCATTTTGGAAACTAGACCCCCTAAGGAACTTATCTAGATCTTTGGTGAGCACTTTGAACCCCCAAGTGCTTCACACAAGTTTATAATGCCCGGGCATGAAAATAAAAAATCCTATTTTTTTCCCACAAAAATTATCTTTTAGTCACTATTTTTTTATTTTCCCAAGGGTAACAGGAGAAATTGGACCACGTAAGTTGTTGTCCAATTTGTCCTGAGTACGCTGATACCCCATATGTGGGGGGGAACCACTGTTTGGGCTCACGGCAGAGCTCGGAATGGAAGGAGCACCATTTGACTTTTTCCAACCAAAATTGGCTGGAATTGAGATTGGATGCCATGTTGCATTTGGAGAGCCCCTGATGTGCCTAAACAGTGGAAACCCCCCACAAATGACCCCATTTGGGAAACTAGACCCCCTAAGGAACTTTTCTAGATCTTTGATGAGCAATTTGAACCCCCAAGTGCTTCACACAAGTTTATAATGTAGAGCCGTAAAATTTAAAAATCATATTTTTTCCACAAAAATGATCTTTTCACCCCAATTTTTATTTTTCCAAGGGTAACAAGACTCCAAAAGTTATTGTGCAATTTGTCCTGAGTGCGCTGATACCCCATATGTGGGGGTAAACCACTGTTTGGGTGCATGGCAGAGTTTGGAAGGGAAGGAGCGCCGTCTGACTTTTTCAACGCAGAATTGGCTGGACGCCATGTCGTGTTTGGAGAGCTCCTGATCTGCCTAAACAGTGGAAACCCCCATAAATGACACCATTTTGGAAACTAGACCCCTCAAGGAACTTATCTAGATGTGTGGTGAGAACTTTTAACCCCCAGGTGTTTCACTAAAGTTTATAACGTACAGCCGTAAAATAAAAAATCCTTTTTTTTTTTACAAAAATGATTTTTTCGCCCCTAATATTTTATTTTCACAAGGGTAACAGAAGAAATTGGAACCCAAAAGTTGTTGTCCAATTTGTCCTGAGTACGCTGATACCCAATATGTGGGAGAAAACTACTGTATGGGCGCACGTCAGGGCTCGGAAGGGAAGTAGTGACGTTTTGGATTGCAGACTTTGATGGAATGGTCTGGGGGCGTCAAGTCACATTTGGAGAGCCCCTGATGCACTATACAGTGGAAACCCCCCCACAAGTGACCCCATTTTGGCAAATAGACCCCACAAGGAACTTATCTAGATGTGTGGTGAGCACTTTGAACCCCGAAGTGCTTCACAGAAGTTTATAACGTACAGCCGTAAAAATAAAAAATCTTTTTTTTTTTACAAAAATGATTTTTTCGCCCCCAATATTTTATTTTCACAAGGGTAACAGGAGAAATTGGACCCCAAAAGTTGTTGTCCAATTTGTCCTGAGTACGCTGATATCCAATATGTGGGAGAAAACTACTGTATGGGTACACGTTGGGGCTCGGAAGGGAAGTAGTGACGTTTTGGATTGCAGACTTTGATGGAATGGTCTATGGGCGTCATGTCGCATTTGGAGAGCCCCTGATGCGCCTAAACAGTGGAAATCCCCAAAAAGTGACCCCATTTTGGAAAATAGACCCCACAAGGAACTTATCTAGATGTGTGGTGAGCGCTATGAAGCCCCAAGTGCTTCACAGAAGTTTATAATGTACAGCCGTAAAAACAAAAAAAATAATTGTTTTTGTACAAAAATGATATTTTCGCCCCCAGTTTTTTATTTTCCCAAGGGTAACAGAAGAAATAGGACAAATTGCACAATAACTCTTGGGGTCCAGAGTACGCTGATACCCCATATGTGGGGATAAACTACTGTTTGGACGCATGGCAGAGCTGAGAAGTGAAGGAGCACCGTTTGACTTTTTCAACGCAGAATTGGCTGGAATTGAGATCAGACGCCATGTCACATTTGGAGAGCCCCTGATGTGCCTAAACAGCGGAAACCCCCCAATTCTAACTCCAACCCTAACCCCAACACACCCCTAACCCTAGTCCCAACCCTAACCACAAACCTAACCCTAACACACCCCTAATCCCAACCCTAACTCTAATCCTAACTTTAGCGCCAACCCTAACCCTAACTTTAGCCGCAACCCTAACCCTAATGGGAAAATGGAAATAAATACTTTTTTTTAATTTTATTATTTTTCCCTTACTAAGGGGGTGATAAAGGGGGTTTGATTTACTATTTATAGCGGGTTTTTATGATTGGCAGCTGTCACGCTAAAAGACGCTTTTTATTGCAAAAATAGTTTTTGCATCATCACATTTTGAGAGCTATAATTTTTGCATATTTTGGCCCACAGAGTTATGTGAGGTCTTATTTTTTGCGGGACGAGTTGACGTTTTTATTGGTACCATTTTTGAGCACGTGACGTTTTTTGATCGCTTTTTATTTCGATTTTTGGGAGGTTAGAATGAACAAAAATCAGCAATTCATGAATTTCTTTTGGGGGAGGCGTTTATACCGTTCCGCGTGTGGTAAAATTGATAAAGCAGTTTTATTCTTCGTGTCAGTACGATTATGGCGATACCTCATTTATATAATTTTTTCATGTTTTGGCGCTTTTATAGAATAAAAACAATTTTATATAAAAAATAATTATTTTTGCATCGCTTTATTCTGCGAGCTATAACTTTTTTATTTTTTCGCTGATGATGCTGTATGATGGCTTGTTTTTTTGCGGGACAAGATGACGTTTTCAGCGGTACCATTTTTTTATATCGGTCTTTTTGATCGCGTGTTATTCCACTTTTTGTTCGGCGGTATGATGATAAAGCATTGATTTTTTGCTTCGTTTTTTTTTTTTTTTTTTTAAGGGGTTCACTAAAGGGGTTAACTAGTGGGACAATTTTATAGGGGGGTCGTTACGGACGCGGCGATACCAAATATGTGTACTTTTATTGCTGTTTTTTTTATTTACAGGAAGAAATGAATTTATTGGGGAATATTTATTTTTTTTTTTATTTATTTTGGATTTTTTTTTTAAACATGTTTATTTTTATTTTTTTAACTTTTTTACTTTGTCCCAGGGTGGGACATCACTGTATTTTGTCAGATCGCTGGTGTGACAGTGTGCACAGCACTCTGTCACACCAGCGATCGCACAGGCATAGATGCAGGCGTCTCAGTGCCTGCTCTCAGCAGGCACTGAGGAAGCCGCCTCCCTCCAGGACCCCGGCGCCATCTTGGATCCGGGTCCTGGAAGGGAGGAAGCCCTCAGAACAGCGCGATCACATCGCGCTGCTCTGAGGGTCTCAGGGGGGCGCCAGGGAGCCCCCACCCTGCGCGATCCTCCCCTGTGCCTACAGTACACCGCGATCATGTTTGATCACGGTGTGCAAGGGGTTAATGTGCCGGGAGCGGTCCGTGACCGCTCCTGACACACAGTCATGGGCGTCAGCTGTGATAATCAGCTGACACCCGGCTGCGATCGGCTGCGCTCCCCCCGGGAGCGCGTCCGATCGCACGAGACGTACTATCCCGTCCATGGTCATACGGGCCCAGGTACCATGGACGGGATAGTACGTCCGATGGCAGTAAGGGGTTAAAAGAGAAAACAGAGTAGTTTGACAATAAATGGCTTCACCCAACCACTAAGCATGAGTGGAGAAAAAGTTTTGGTGTTATCTTTCATATTCTTTGAAAAAAGGCCAAGAAAGCAAAAATTCTGCAGGAGTATGTAAACTTTTGAGCACAACTGTATGTCCTTGGCTATTCGTTTAAGACAAAAATCTCAAAGTGCAGTATTTATCAGTAGTTTAGAGAATTACAGTTACGTCATGAAAAGTGACTGTTACAAATGAAACCTTCAGCTTTATAAGTGATATGGAATAGCACTAAGGCCTCACAAAATCTTTTCACCCTTCAGTGAACTTACAATTACGTTCTATATTTTACTATGTAATTGTCTCTGCTAGCAATATGTGACTTATATTTTCTCAATGCAAAGTCTAATAATTGCCACATATAGTCGGTGGTATCCAGCAAGTGGTTTGTATTTGTATCAATTGATCATGTCTTTCAAAATGAACAATATCATAGAAATATAAGAACACCCCACCACGTGTAGACAGCTAGATAAATGGGGAGGTGCTGTTATACTAATAGGGCAGACAGCTGTTTGCATTACTAAGCAGATGGATTATGAATTCGATAAATTGTTTGAGGATGACAGCGTCACAAAAGTGAACCTTCTAAGTTAATGGACTCTTCTATAGAAGTCTAGATGAACAAAGGTCTCTGCTGTGTTTGTACAGAGGGGAAATCAGCTGGTTTTGTGATTTTTATATTACCTTGTGTATTTTGCCATTAAACATGACAACCTCTGTAACCTGTCACCTCAATCAGCACTTATGCACCTTCTCCAAGATTCTTAAAGGGGTTGTTCCCTTTTAGAAAAATGCTCATCCCCAGCTGCAGTATATTATAAAATAATAATTGCACTGTACTCACCTTCCCCGGGTCCAGCACAGAGTCTCTGGTGTTGCTCCCAGTGTGTGGCAATGGCTGCAGCGCTGACCTCACATTGACAGTATGGCAGTCTATCAGTGAGCTCGGTGGCGTTGAAGACAACATTCTGTCTACACTGACATAGCTGCTGATCCCACTTATCTATACTGCAGCAACTGCTGATGAAAATGTGGAAAATTATCAGCGGATACAGGACATGGGAACAGCGTCGGACTGGAACACCTTGGCCCACCAGAGAAAATCATTCTTGGGGCCCATTATGTAGCTACATAAAAATAAATAAAAGACCACCAATTGTGCGGTAAAACATGCTAATATCAGGGTATAATATAAGGTAGTATAAATCTTAATTATGTAGCAAGAGTTGGGGTAGCCTCCCTCATAGATTATAAAATTATCACGATACAGGACATGAACAGCGTCGACTGGAAACTGTGGCCCACCAGAGAAAATCATTCTGGCCCATAGTATTATGCTACTTAAATAGGAATAAAGACCACCAATGTGCGTATAAAACATGCAATATCAGGGTATAATATATAAGGTATATAAATACTTAATATTAGCAGTTGGGGTAGCCCCCTCATAGGTTATAAGCTGCCTCCCCTCATAGGGTATAATACTGCCCCCCTCATAGGGTATAATGCTGCCCCCCATAGGGTATAATGCTGCCTCCTCATAGGGTATAATTGCACCCCTTCATAGGGTATAATGCTGCCCCCCCCTCATAGGGTATAATCTGCCCCCTCTCATAGGGTATAATACTGCCCCCCTCATAAGGTATAATACTGCCCCCATAGGGTATAATACTGCCCCCCTCATAGGGTAATAATGCCCCCCTCATAGGGTATAATGCTGTCCCCCCATAGGGTATAATGCTGCCCCCTCTCATAGGGTATAATACTGCCCCCCTCATAGGGTATAATACTGCCCCCCATAGGGTATAATACTGCCCCCCCTCATAGGGTATAATGCTGCCCCCCCATAGGGTATAATACTGCCCCTCCATTGGGTATAATACTGCCCCCCTCATAGGGTATAATGCTGCCCCCCTTCATAGGGTATAATGCTGCCCCCTCTCATAGGGTATAATACTGCCCCCCTCATAGGGTATAATACTGCCCCCCATAGGGTATAATACTACCCCCTCTCATAGGGTATAATACTGCCCCCCCATAGGGTATAATACTGCCCCCCATAGGGTATAATACTGCCCCCCCTCATAGGGTATAATACTGCCCCCCATAGGGTATAATACTGCCCCCATAGGGTATAATACTGCCCCCCTCATAGGGTATAATGCTGCCCCCCTCATAGGGTATAATACTGCCCCCTCTCATAGGGTATAATACTGCCCCCTCATAGGGTATAATACTGCCCCCCCATAGGTATAATACTGCCCCCCAAAGGGTATAATACTGCCCCCCCTCATAGGGTATAATGCTGCCCCCTCATAGGGTATAATACTGCCCCCCATAGGGTATAATACTGCCCCCCACAGGGTATAATACTGCCCCCCTCATAGGGTATAATACTGCCCCCCATAGGGTATAATACTGCCCCCCTCATAGGGTATAATGCTGCCCCCCTCATAGGGTATAATACTGCCCCCTCTCATAGGGTATAATACTGCCCCCCTCATAGGGTATAATACTGCCCCCTTTCATAGGGTATAATACTGCCCCCCCTCATAGGGTATAATGCTGACCCCACCTCATAGGGTATAATGCTGCCCCCTCTCATAGGGTATAATACTGCCCCCCCATAGGGTATAATACTGCCCCCCCTCATAGGGTATAATACTGCCCCCCATAGGGTATAATACTGCCCCCTCATAGGGTATAATGCTGCCCCCCTCATAGGGTATAATACTGCCCCCTCTCATAGGGTATAATACTGCCCCCTCTCATAGGGTATAATACTGCCCCCTCATAGGGTATAATGCTGCCCCCTCATAGGGTATAATACTGCCCCCTCTCATAGGGTATAATACTGCCCCCCTCATAGGGTATAATACTGCCCCCTTTCATAGGGTATAATGCTGTGCCCTCTCTTTAGGGTATAATACTGCCCCCCATAGGGTATAATACTGCCCCCCCCTCATAGGGTATAATGCTGCCCCCTCTCATAGGGTATAATACTGCCCCCATAGGGTATAATACTGCCCCCCCTCATAGGGTATAATACTGCCCCCTCTCATAGGGTATAATACTGCCCCCCATAGGGTATAATACTGCCCCCCTCATAGGGTATAATGCTGCCCCCCCTCATAGGGTATAATGCTATATATATACAGTACAGACCAAAAGTTTGGACACACCTTCTCATTCAAAGATTTTTCTGTATTTTCATGACTGAAAATTGTAGAATCACACTGAAGGCATCAAAACTATGAATTAACACATGTGGAATTATACATTACACTTTACAAAAAAGTGTGAAACAACTGAAAATATGTCTTATATTCTAGGTTCTTCAAAGTAGCCACCTTTTGCTTTGATTACTGCTTTGTACACAGAAAAGGTGAACGGATGAACTCTACATGCCTGGTTCCCACCGTGAAGCATGGAGGAGGAGGTGTGATGGTGTGGGGGTGCTTTGCTGGTGACACTGTTGGGACTGATGGGAGAGAGAGCATCATCTGACTCTCTCTCTTCCATTACAACTGAGGGCCGCACCGGCCCTGAATTACTGCCGCATAGCAGCTGCCTCTGCCGGGGGCCCCTGGGAGAGCGGGGGGGCACCGGGAGAAGCAGTGGGCCCTGGTCCCCCGACACTGGTAGTGGGCACTGGGCAATTTTAGCATTAGCAGCTAAAGTGAAATGATATTCACTGCTTCCCACGCCCATGGGGGCATGGGAAGCAGTGAATATTCATTTCTCTTTAGCAGCGGGACAGGGGCTCCTGCCTCCAGTCACCCGCTGCTGCTCTGCTGGGATGGGCCCCCATAGCAGCTGCGTGGCGTGCCGTTATTAGCGACACGCCACTGGCTGGGGGGCCCTGGAGCAGCGGGGGCCCTAGGCAACTGGCCCCTGTATGCCAGCAGGTGCCAGGGCTCACCGGATGCCAGGACCCACCGGAGAATCCTCCGGTTCTCCGGTGGGCCAGTCCGACCCTGCATGGGTACATACTCTTACACTTTGCTGAGGTCAATATCATAGGGTCCTGCCTCCAGGGCCGCCATCAGGGCATGACAACCCTTACTGCGGTATGGGGCCCGGTGATTAGGGGGGCCCACCGCCCGAGCAGGCTGGTCCGCGCTCGGGCCCGGGGGCCCCAACATTTTGAGGCTCCCCTGCACCTCAAGGGGACCCCAGCTAGCGGCACATCATGCAGCCGCTATGGGGGCCCCTGTGTGGCAGGGGGGCCCGCCTGCCCCCAGCGCCGACTCCCCCCGCCGCTGCATTGAACTATACCGGCGTCTGCCGGTAAAGTTCAAACCAATAATGGAGGAGAGAGCGTCAGCTGACGCTCCCTCTCCCATCATTCCCTGGTCTGCCTCTGACACAGCGCGCTCACTGTGTGCAGGGCAGAGCAGGAGACAGGAGCCGGGAGCAGCGCTGGCACGAGGATGAGGTGAGGAGTGTTTTTTTTTTTTTTTTATAAATCTGTCCTGCTGTGGGGCCATTCCTGGGGGGGAGGAGAGATGAGGGCTGTAAAATGTGGGCCCTGCTGTCTACTATGGGGGCCCTGCTGTCTACTATAGGGGCCCTGCTATATCCAATGTGGGCCCTGCAATATACAATGGGGGCCCTGCTGTCTACTATAGGGGCCCTGCTATATCCAATGTGGGCCCTGCAGTATACAATGGGGGCCCTGAAATATACAATGGGGGACCTGCTGTATACTATGGGGGCCCTGCTGTCTACTATAGGGGCCCTGCTATATCCAATGTGGGCCCTGCAATATACAATGGGGGCCCTGCAATATACAATGGGGGACCTGCTGTATACTATGGGGGCCCTGCTGTCTACTATAGGGGCCCTGCTATATCCAATGTGGGCCCTGCAATATACAATGGGGGCCCTGCTGTCTACTATAGGGGCCCTGCTATATCCAATGTGGGCCCTGCAGTATACAATGGGGGCCCTGCAATATACAATGGGGGACCTGCTGTATACTATGGGGGCCCTGCTGTCTACTATAGGGGCCCTGCTATATCCAATGTGGGCCCTGCAATATACAATGGGGGCCCTGCAATAATACAATGGGGGGACCTGCTGTATACTATGGGGCCCTGCTGTCTACTATAGGGGCCCTGCTATATCCAATGTGGGCCCTTCAATATACAATGGGGGACCTGCTATATACAATGTCGGCCCTACCATATACTATGTGGGCCCTGCTGTATACTATGGGGGCCCTGCTGTATACTATGGGGGCCCTGCTATATACTATGTGGGCCCTGCTGTATACTATGGGAGCCCTGCTATATACTATGTGGGCCCTGCTGTATACTATGGGGGCCCTGCTATATACAATGGGGGCCCTGCTGTATACTATGGGGGCCCCGCTATATACAATGTGGGCCCCGCTGTATACTATGTGGGCCCTGCTATATATAATGTGGGCCCTGCTGTATACAATGGGGGCCCTGCTGTATACTATGGGGCCCTGCTATATACAATGTGGGCCCTACTGTATACTATGTGGGCCCTGCTGTATACTATGTGGGCAGCACTCTATACTATGTGGGCCCTGTTGTATACTATGTGGGCCCTGCTATATACTATGTGGGCCCTGCTATATACTATGTGGGCCCTGCTGTACACTATGTGGGCCCTGCTGTACACTATGTGGGCCCTGCTGTACACTATGTGGGCCCTGCTGTACACTATGTGGGCCCTGCTGTATACTATGTGGGCCACGCTGTACACTATGTGGGCTGGTGTTATACTATGGGGAGATATATTATATTTTATAGGGTGGCTGTGTTATATAATATGTGGCTGTGTTATATACTTTGTGGCTGTGTTAAATACTATGGGGGGCTACGTTATATTCCTTTGGGTAGGCAGGCTGTATGATATTCTATTCGGGGATACATTATATTCTATGGGGGGGCTGTATTATATTTATTATATTATATGAGGGGTGATTGCATCATACTCTATGAGGTGGCTACATTGTATTCTATGGGGGCTAGATTATATTGTATGGGGGCTTCATTATACTTTGAGGGGGCTACATTATATTCTATGGGGGCTGCATTATAGTATATGAGTAGGGCTACATTGTATTTTATGGAGGGGCTACATTATACTATATAAGGGGGCTCAATTATATTCTATGGGGGTTTAGATTATACTCTGTGGGGTGGCTGCATTATACTCTAGGGTGGCTGCATTATGCTCTGTGGGGTGGCTGCATTATGCTCTATAGGGTGACTGCATTATACTATATGTGGGCTGCATTATACTGTATCGAGGACTATGGGGAATACATTATACCATATGAAGAACTATGGGAAGTTAATTGTACTACATGGATGACTATGGCGGTGCATTATACTATATGGAGCACTATGAGGAGTGTATTATACTATATGGATGACTGAATGTATTTTAATATATTGAGGGCTATTAGGAGTGTATTATACCATATGGAGGACTATGGATACATTATATTATATGGAGGACTATGTGGTGTGCACTTTACAATATGGAGGACTGTGGTGCACATTATAATATATGGAGGACTATGGGGTGTATTATACTAAACAAGCAAAATGCTGCATATTCATCGAGTGATTGGTGTTAGGCTAAGTGCACACGTTCAGGAATGTTTGCAGAATTTTCCTGAGCAAAAACTGACTTTTTCCGCGGTAAACTTTCTAGGTCAATAATATAGCGGGAAAAAGGCTAGAATTCCGCAAAATTAATGAACATATTGCTTCTTTTTCCGAGATGCGTTTTTTTCGCGGAAAAAAACGCACCATGTGCACAAAAATTGCGGAATTCATTGAAAATGATAGGATGCTTAATTCATGCGTTTTTGACACGTTTTTTCCCGCGAAAAAAACACAAATAATCCTGAACGTGTGCACATAGCCTGAATTTGTCATTGGTGAGGGCATGGTGCAGAAGTGAAGTTTTTCCATGAAAGGGCGGAGGGATTTTGGAAGGTTTGCATGTGGGAGCAGGAGCTAGGGTGGATGCGGAACTGGGGGTGGAGCCTGGGCGGAGTCTCAAGGGGGGCCCCATAAATTTTGCCAGTATGGGGCCCCGAAATTCCTAGCGGCAGCCCTGCCTGCCTCCACCTATACAGAACACATGCATGCCTTTTTAATCAGACTGCAAACTATATTGTCATTATTGCACACACAGGACATTTGATCAATAATGTCTAATGGGAAGTTTGTGAATCACAACTTATAAATAGATATTAGTGACAACTAGGGATGAGCGGACTCGTGGATGTTTGGGTTTGTTCGAACTGAAGTCCAAACTTCGGTTCAGGCAACAAAACTTGACCCAAACTTGACCCTGAACCCAATAGAAGTCAACGAGGACCTCAACTTTGTTGCTGTAAAATGGCTGTAAAATGGTCGTAGTAAGGGCTAGGGGGCAGAAGAAGGAAGCAAAATGTGGGTAAAAGCAGGAAACAAATGTAAATAGGAAAATGACTTAAAATAGAATAGAATAAAAAAAAATAATAATGATCTGTTGTTATTGAAAGGTGGTGCTGGATGTTGTGGCGTGCTGAGGGAGGTTTTCTACATTTCGGCCATGCTTTTTAACCCCTTCACCCCCAAGGGTGGTTTGCACGTTAATGACCGGGCCAATTTTTACAATTCTGACCACTGTCTCTTTATGAGGTTATAACTCTGGAACGCTTCAATGGATATTCGCGATTCTGAGATTGTTTTCTCGTGACATATTGTACTTCAGGTTAGGGGTAAAATTTCTTCGATATAACTTGCACTTATTATTGAAAAAAATGCAAATATGGCGAAAATTTTGAAAATTTTGCAATTTTCTAAATTGAATTTTTATTCCCTTAAAACAGAGAAATATGTCACACAAAATAGTTAAGAAATAACATTTCCCACATGTCTACTTTACATCAGCACAATTTTGGAACCAAAATTTTTTTTGTTAGGAAATTATAAGGGTTAAAAGTTGACCAGCGATTTCTCATTTTTACAACAAAATTTACAAAGCCATTTTTTTTAGGGACCACCTCACATTTGAAGTCACTTTAAGGGGTCTATATAGCAGAAAATACCCAAAAGTGACACCATTCTAAAAACTGCAACCCTCAAGGTACTCAAAACCATATTCAAGAATTTTATTAACCCTTCAGGTGCTTCACAGGAGCTGAAGCAACGTGGAAGGAAAAAATGAATATTTAACTTTTTAGCCACAAAAATGATCTTTTACAAACTTTTTTTTATTTTCACAAGGGTAAAAGGAGAAAATGGACAGATAAAGTTGTTGTGCAATTTCTCATGAGTACGCTAATACCCCATATGTGGGGGAAAACCACTGTTTGGGCACACGGCAGAGCTCGAAAGGGAAGGAGCGCCGTTTGACTTTTTCAAACCAAAATTGGCTGGAATTGAGATTGGACGCCATGTCACGTTTTTTAGTCCCAAATTTTTTATTTTTCCCAAGGAAATTAGACCCCAAAAGTTGTTCTCTAACTTGTCCTGAGTACGCTGATACCCCATATGTGGGGGAGGGGAAATTGTTTGGGCGCACGGCGGGGCTTGGAAAGGAAGTAGTAACGTTTTGGAATGCAGACGTTGATGGGGGTCATGTTCCGTTTGCAGTGCCCCAGATGAGCCTAAACAGTGGAAACCCCCCACAAGTGACCCCATTTTGGAAACTAGACCCCCTAAGGAACTTATCAAGATCTTTGGTGAGCACTTTTTACCCCGAAGTGCTTCATACAAGTTTATAATGCCCGGGCATGAAATAAAAAATCCTATTTGTTCCCACAAAAATTATCTTTTAGTCACTAATTTTTTATTTTCCCAAGGGTAACAGGAGAAATTGGACCATAAAAGTTGTTATCCAATTTGTCCTGAGTATGCTGATACCCCATATGTGGGGGGGAACCACTGTTTGGGTGCACGGCAGAGCTCGGAATGGAAGGAGCACCATTTGACTTTTTCCAACCAAAATTGGCTGGAATTGAGATTGGATACCATGTTGCATTTGGAGAGCCCCTGATGTGCCTAAACAGTGGAAAACCCCCACAAGTGACCCCATTTGGGAAACTAGACCCACTAAGGAACTTATCTAGATCTTTGTTGAGCAATTTGAACCCCCAAGTGCTTCACACAAGTTTATAACATAGAGCCGAAAAATTAAAAAATCATATTTTTTCCACAAAAATTATCTTTTCACCCCAATTTTTATTTTCCCAAGGGTAACAAGACTCCAAAAGTTATTGTGCAATTTGTCCTGAGTACGCTGATACCCCATATGTGGGGGTAAACCACTGTTTGGGTGCATGGCAGAGTTTGGAAGGGAAGGAGCGCCGTTTGACTTTTTCAATGCAGAATTGGCTGGATGCCATGTCATGTTTGGAGAGCTCCTGATCTGCCTAAACAGTGGGAGAAAACTACTGTATGGGCAAACGTCGGGGCTCGGAATGGAAGTAGTGACGTTTTGGATTGCAGACTTTGATGGAATCGTCTGGGGGCGTCATGTCGCATTTGGAGTGCCCCTGATGCGCCAAAACAGTGGAAACTGTGGAAACAGTGGAATAAGATTCTGCAGGTGAACAACTGGCTACGTCGATGGTGCCGTCAGCAAGGATTTGGATTTCTGGAACACGGAGTGAATTACCTATACGATGGACTACTTGCTAGAGATGGGGTGCACCTTACGTAGACTGGAAAACATGTATTTGGAAGTCGCCTTGCTACACTCATCAGGAGAGCTTTAAACTAGAACAATGTGGGAAGGGAAGCAAAACGCCAGAAAAAGCCATACACCTGACAAATGCTATTGAGAACTCGGCTATTAGAAGTGGAAAGGAAGAACGAAGACAAAACAATCTAAATAATAAAAATACTGGAGGAAGAGAAACCAATCACAAACTAAAATTTTTTTTATACAAATGCACAAAGCATGGGCAACAAACAAGGAGAATTGGAACTACTAACGCAGGAGAAGAAGTATGATGTCATTGGAATCACTGAAACTTGGTGGGACGATACACATGATTGGAATACAAGGCTAGAAGGATACAACTTATTTGCAAGAAACAGACTTGATAAACGAGGAGGAGGTGTCGCATTGTATGTTAGAAAAGCGTATATTTGCACAGAGATTGATGCTTCAGAGACTGGTAGTTCTGTGGAAACTGTTAAGGTACTGCCACACTAAACAATCCCGCTAGCGATCACGATAACGACGCATACTAATGCGATCGCTAGCGGGATTGTTTCTATATCGCTAAGTGCGGCCACATTTAGCGATATAGTTAACGACGCTATCGCCGTTAGCGATCTTCTTAACGACTTTAGCGGTACAAAAGTACCGCTAAATCGCTAAGAAAAGGTGCCACACTAGCGATATATACTTACCCAGCGGGAGCGCCGACGAGAAAATAGGGTCCGGAACGATTCCAGCGACGAGCGAGATCACAGCAGGAAGCTCGTCGCTGGCAGATGCCGCACTGAACAACATCGCTAACGGGATCGCTAAATAGTGACGTTTTTTAGCGATCCCGTTAGCGATATTGTTCAGTGTGGCATACCCTTTAGGGTAAGAATACAAGGACAGAACAATGGAAAGGACACCATTGTAGGTGTAATGTATGTAGTACAGTTCATATAGCGTCTTGTGCTTGGGTGCGATGAAAATACATGAGACACAGGTTTGATATAGAAGGTCTTGTATTACTTCATACAAGTGGCAAAAATAGTCACACAGTTTGCAGATACAGAAGCAGGAGACACAGCAGGCCAGAGTAACTTAAGCTCAGCAATCACTCTCCACAACAGGTTCAGGATCTTCTTCTCTGTTACCGTAAGTCCATGCAAACGTGGATCTTTCAAAGAGCAGGGTTCCAGAGTCCACAAGTGTTCAGAGTTCCTCAGTAGGAATAGCTGGAGTACATAGTCCAAGGCTTCCAGGAGTCAGGTCACAGGTTCACTGCAGGCTAGATTCTGAAGCACTGATTGCTCAGCTGTGGCTGCTTAAGAAGCAAGAGGGAGAGAATCAGGGCGGGAACATGAAAGCTGAAAACTCCATATTGACTGAGGGCAAGATAGCTGCAGCAAGACAGAAAGCAAAATGGCAGACGGAAAACTGAGTTTCAAGAACATGTACAAAGAACCTTACATTACTCCCCCCTTAGGGACAACCTCCGGATGGCCTCAGACCAGGCTTGTCTGGGTACCTCTGATGAAACTGGCGGAGCAAACGAGGAGCATTAACGTTATTGACTGGTTCCCATGAGTTGTCCTCCACTGGGTAGCCCTGCCATTTAATCAAATATTGTAACTGATTTCTGTATAACCTGGAATCTAGAATTCTTTCCACCACAAATTCTTCCTGACCATCGACTAGCACTGGGTCAGGGCAAGGAGAAGAACGTCCAGGAAACGTATTGCGTGTTGCAGCCTTTAGTAGGGATACATGAAAGACAGGGTGGATTCTCATAGTTCTAGGCAGTTGAAGACGACAAGCAACGGCACTTATAATTTTACTGATTTTATAGGGTCCAATGTACTTATGTCCCAACTTAGACGATGGAATCCTTAACTTAAGATTTCTGGTTGACAGCCAGACCAGGTCTCCTACCTTGAAAGCTGGTGCAGGTTTACGAAATTTATCTGCTGCTTTCTTGTACCTTTCCTGAGCCAATTCCAGATTCTCCTTTAGAAGATCCATATTCTTCTGTAAAGACGTGATTCTTTCGGCCACTGCTGGTAAAGGCGTTTATATGGGAAATCGTGGAAGAATGTTAGGATGATAACCTAGATTGGAGTAAAAAGGAGACTGCTTAGTGGAGGCGCTCTGAGAGTTGTTATAAGAGAACTCAGCAAATGGAAGTAGATCCACCCAATCATCCTGTAGGTGGCAGATAAAGCAGCATAGATACTGCTCCAGAGTTTGATTGGTTCGTTCGGTCTGTCCATTAGTCTGGGGATGAAAAGCAGAAGAAAGGTTTACTTTAATGTCCAATGCTGCACAGAAATTTTGCCAAAACCTTGAAGTGAATTGCACCCCTCGATCCGAAATAACCTCATCCGGTACTCCATGTAAGCGAAACACATCTTTAATCATCAAATCTGATGTCTGTTTTGCAGTGGGTAAGCCGACACAAGGAATAAAATGAGCTGCCTTTGTTAAACGATCAACCACCACTAGAATGGTGTTTTTCCCTTGAGAGGTTGGTAACTCCACAATGAAGTCCATAGAAATGGATCCCCACGGGCGGGACGGGGTGGGAAGAGGTTGTAACAGACCAGTTGGTGAGGAGCGAGGTGTTTTGCATCTTGCACAGACTTCACATGAAGTGACATAGTTTAAAACATCCTTCCTGCAAGTGGGCCACCAAAAGAAACGAGAAAGAAATTCCTGTGTCTTTAGAATTCCTCTATGCCCGGCTATCTTGGAATCGTGAATGAGTTGCAATACTCTCAATCTGACTGTTTCAGGAATATACAGACGTTGTCCCAGAATCCACACACCATTCTTAAAGACAAGACTTACGTCCCTTGGGGGTTGAGCCAACAAAGAATCCGCATGGTATGCTTCCTTGATGTCCTTAAGTAGGTCTTGATTATGAATCACTCCCAGGAATCTAGAGTCAGGAAGAATAGTCTTAGGAGGAGCAAGTGGACGGGTCTCTGCTGAATGAATCCTAGAGAGTGCATCAGCCTTTCCATTGCGCGATCCTGGTCTATAAGAAATGACAAAATTAAATTGGTTTAAGAAAAGATTCCAGCGAGCCTGGCGAGGAGTCAGGCACTTAGCCGACCTGATAAATTCAAGGTTACGATGGTCTGTCAGGACGACTATTTGCTGTGCAGCTCCCTGAAGAAGGTGTCTCCATTCTTTGAAGGCGGCAATAATGGCCAACAACTCTCTATTGCCCACATCGTAGTTCCTCTCAGCCGAAGACAACTGCTGGGAAAAGAAGGCACAGGGATGCAAGACATTCTTCTCACCTGTTCTCTGAGAGAGTATAGCTCCAACGGCACAATCTGAAGCATCCACCTCTATTATGAAGGCAAGATCGGGGTTGGGATGTACCAAGATAGGTGCGGTGGTAAATTTATCTTTTAGACGAGAAAATGCTTCCTGGGCTTGGGGAGTCCAGGAGAACCTAGACTCTTTCCCGGTAAGTTGGGTGATAGGTGACACTACCTCACAGAAATTCCTAATGAAACGTCTATAGAAATTGGCAAACCCGATGAAGCGCTGCACCTCCTTCACATTTCTAGGAATTGGCCAATCCTTGATGGCTTGGGTCTTACTTCCATCCATACTAATTCCTTGTGTAGACAGTACATACCCCAGAAATTGAATTTCGGTCCTATGGAATTCACACTTTTCAAGTTTGATGTAAAGATGGTTTTGTCTTAGACGTTCCAAGACCATTCTCACATGTCCATGATGTTCCTCTGTGGAGTTAGAAAAAATTAGAATATCATCCAAATAAATCACCACGAATGTATCTAGGAGATCCCTGAAGATGTCATTCACCAAGTGTTGGAAAGTGGCTGGGGCGGTACTCAGACCAAAAGGCATAACTAGATATTCAAAGTGTCCATAGCGTGACCTGAATGCAGTCTTCCATTCATCCCCAGGTCTAATACGGACCAAGTTATAGGCCCCACGGATATCCAATTTAGAGAAAATTTTGGCATGCCGCACTCTCTCCAATAACTCAGGGATTAAAGGCAATGGATAACGGTTTCTAATAGTAACCTTATTGAGTTCCCTATAGTCTACGCAGGGTCTCAGAGATCCATCTTTCTTCTTCACAAAGAAGATGGGTGCACCTGCAGGAGATGAAGAGGGGCGTATGAAGCCCTTGGCTAGATTTTCGTCTATGTAATCCTTTAAAGCCTTTAGCTCAGGCCCCGCCAGGGGGTAGATCTTACCAAAAGGTATCTCTGCTCCAGGCAATAATTCAATTGGACAATCATATGGACGGTGAGGGGGAAGCTGGTCAGCGTTCTTCTTGTCACATAAATCCACATAGTCCTGGTATACAGCTGGTAGTTCAGGGACTGACATGGTTCCTTTAGGAACAGAGCAAGCTGAAACTTCTGGACTCATCTGTTTCTCTGGAAAGTGTAATTCCTTGGTCTCCCAGTTAATGGTAGGGTTCTGAGCCTGCAGCCATGGTAGCCCTAGAATAATGGGAAAGTGGGGAGAAGAGATAAGCATAAAGGACAGTTTCTCTTGATGATCTTTACCCATAAGGACCCTCAAAGGCTCCGTTTCCTGATCCACTGGTCCAGAGGTCAGCAGGGAGCCATCCACAGTTTCCTTCTGTACTGGAGTAGCCTTCTTCACTGAACGTATCACCTGTTTCAGAGCAAAGGAGACATCCATAAAATTCCCACTTGCCCCTGAGTCGATCATAGCAGAGCTAGACACCCAGACTGAGTTAACCCAGAGTTTGATGGAAAGGAAGCAATGAGAATTGTTTTTCCTACAACTCAGCTGGGACACCACTGAGGAAACTTGAAAAATTGCAGCGTTTACACAGTCATCGTCCTCAGAAGTAACGGTGTTTAAGTCCGAGAAATCAAGATCTGTTGCTGCAGATCTCTCTGGAGCCTGAGGCTCGGACCTGACAGATCTCCTCTCGCAACACTCTCAGTGAATGAGTGCTGCAGTAGTCTTACGAGAACGGCTGGGGCAGTTTATAATGAAGTGCCCTGACTTACCACAATAGAAACATAGATTTTCCTTAAAACGATGTTCCTTGCGTGCATCACTAACCCGTCTTTGTAAAGAGTCTACCTGCATGGGGTTTAGGTTCAGGTTCCCGTGTGATCCTACTCAAAGGTTCCTTAGCTGGGGAGGAAGGTAGGAAAAGGTTAGTGCGATTGCTTTCGAACCATCTCTCTTGCCTGCGTTCAGTCAGGCGAGCATCAATACGGATGCAGTAGTTAATAAAGTCACCTAACGCAGTGGGAGGGTCGGCACGAGCAAGTTCATCCTTAATTAGTGGAGACAACCCCTTTCGAAAAATAGATTTTTTGGCGGAACTGTCCCAGGTGGTATCAAGGGCCCATCTCCTGAAATCCAAGGCATATTCGGCTACCGAGTGCTTACCTTGGCGCAAAGTTAACATGGCTGCTTCAGCTGTTGCACCTCGATTGGGTCATCAAACACCTGCCCCATGGCTGAAATGAAAGCATCAAGATGATCCAAACATTCATCCTCAGTCTCAATCAGAGGGTTTGCCCACATCAAAGCCTTGTTGGTAAGTAACATAATTATAGTAAGCACTTTAGATCGTTCAGTGGGAAATTGTGAAGCATGTGCAGAAAAAAACAGATTGCATTGGTTAATAAATCCCCTGAATTTTTCACGTTCACCGCCAAAACGAAAAGGGGGCAACTTGGGAATCCCAGAACTTGGGGCTACGGCAGGAGCCTGGACTCGCTCCTCTAGAACCTCAATCCTGGCTCGCAAATCCTGGGCAGTCTGTCCAAACACTTGCAAATTGTGATTAGTGAGGTCCTGTAGGTTTGTAAAACGGGTTTTTATAGTCTGTAAATCTGCAAGGATATTATCAGTCACTCCGCAAAGTTCCTTTATGCGGGCCTCCATTTTCCAGATCTTTTAAGACAGGAGTACTGGAAGGAGAGGAGAAAAAAAAAAAAAAAAAAAACAATAGTGTTTACCTGTGGTAACACTGCAGAGAGAAAAAAAAAATTAAGGGAACTGCTCACCTGGAATGGTTGTGAGAAGTCACAACCACTATCATCACAGAAAGTTCAACCGGACATCTGATATCCACAGTTACAGCAGACACAAAAGAGGGAAGAGAAAAAAAAAACAATAGTGTTTACCTGTGGTAACACTGCAGAAAAAAAAACTTAAGGGAATTGCTCACCTGGAATGATTGTGAGAAGTCACAACCACTGTCATCACAGAAAGTACAACTGGACGTCTGATATCCACAGTTACAGCAGACACAGCCTTCCCAGACCCAGCAGACACTAACGTTTTGGGCTTCAGAATCTTGTAATGTATGTAGTACAGTTCATATAGCGTCTTGTGCTTGGGTGCGATGAAAATACATGAGACACAGGTTTGATATAGAAGGTCTTGTATTACTTCATACAAGTGGCAAAAATAGTCACACAGTTTGCAGATACAGAAGCAGGAGACACAGCAGGCCAGAGTAACTTAAGCTCAGCAATCACTCTCCACAACAGGTTCAGGATCTTCTTCTCTGTTACCGTAAGTCCATGCAAACGTGGATCTTTCAAAGAGCAGGGTTCCAGAGTCCACAAGTGTTCAGAGTTCCTCAGTAGGAATAGCTGGAGTACATAGTCCAAGGCTTCCAGGAGTCAGGTCACAGGTTCACTGCAGGCTAGATTCTGAAGCACTGATTGCTCAGTTGTGGCTGCTTAAGAAGCAAGAGGGAGAGAATCAGGGCGGGAACATGAAAGCTGAAAACTCCATATTGACTGAGGGCAAGATAGCTGCAGCAAGACAGAAAGCAAAATGGCAGACGGAAAACTGAGTTTCAAGAACATGTACAAAGAACCTTACAGTAGGCATTTACTACAGGCCACCTATGCAAGCTGAAGATATGGATGAACTCTTTATGCATCAAATGGCCAAGTTCTCCAAAAAATATGACATAGTGGTCATGGGGGATTTCAACTATCCAGACATTTGTTGGGAATCGCTCTCAGGCAAAACTAACAGGTCAAGGAAATTCTTATCCTCTCTTGCTGACAACTTTATCTTTCAAAAGGTAGGGGAGAAAACAAGGGGAACTGCTACCTTGGATCTAATCCTTATAAATAGGGAGGAAATGGTTGAGGAGGTAAGAGTGGCTGGGACCCTAGGAGGTAGTGACCATGCTATTTTAGAATTTTGGATAACAAGAGGAGGAAGACCTGTGAAGACTCAGACGTCAAGGTTAGATTTCAGAAAGGCAGATTTTAAGGGACTCAGAAAGAGAATTGGAGGGATCAAATGGCAGGATATCCTTAAGGACAAAAATGTCCAGGAAGGATGGGACATCTTGAAAAATGAGATTCTCAAAGCACAATCGTTAACAATTCCAAAAAGAGGGAAGAATGGGAAGCATTTAAGGAAACCAGGATGGATGAACACAGAACTTAAACACATGCTAAAAAGGAAGAAAGAAATGTTTATCAAATGGAAAGAGGGAGGCATATCTAAAGAAGAATATAATCCCATCTGCAGAACCTGCAGGGCACAAATCAGATTATCTAAAGCTGACAATGAATTAAGGCTTGCAAGAGATGTCAAAAGCAACAAAAAAGGATTTTGGGGATACATCAAAAGTAAAAGAAAAGTCAAAGATGCTATAGGATTTTTACAGGATGAAAATGATGAAATGGTAAGAAAGGATGTTGAGAAGGCTGAACTTTTAAATTCCTATTTTGCATCTGTTTTCTCTCAGAAAGGAAATGTAACATCAACTGATCTTCACTGTCCTATTAAAGGAATAGAAGAATCCAGGATATCTATAAACAGAAAGACAGTGAGGAAACACTTCGCTAACCTAAATGAATTCAAGTCTCCAGGTCCAGATGAATTACACCCCAGAATACTGAAGGAGATAGCAGAAGAAAATCTTGAACCACTGTCCATAATCTTTGAAAATTCTTGGAGAACAGGTGAAGTCCCAGAAGACTGGAGAAGAGCAAATGTTGTTCCTATCTTCAAAAAGGGGAAGAAGGTGGACCCAGGGAACTACAGGCCGGTGAGTCTGACTTCTATACCAGGAAAGATCTTTGAACAAATTATTAAAGAACATGTTTGTAAGTACCTGCATAAGAATGAAGTGATTAAACAGAGTCAGCATGGGTTTGTAACTAATAAATCATGTCAGACTAACTTAATTTCCTTCTATGACAGAATCACTGACTGGGTGGATCAGGGAAATGCTGTAGATATAGTGTATCTTGACTTCAGCAAAGCATTTGACAAAGTATCTCACACAATCCTTATTGAAAAAATGACTAAGTATGGAATGGACAAGGCAACTGTTAGGTGGATTCATAACTGGCTTAGTGATCGGACTCAAAGAGTGGTCGTAAATGGTTGCACATCCAGTTGGAAGAATGTCTCAAGTGGGGTACCACAAGGCTCTGTTTTGGGCCTGTATTGTTCAACATCTTTATCAATGATTTAGATGAAGGAATTGAGGGTAAACTGATCAAATTTGCTGATGACACAAAGCTAGGAGGGGTAGCTAATACTAGAGAAGAGAGAGAGGATTCAAAAAGATATAAATAAACTGGAGCAGTGGGCAGCAACTAACAGAATGGTTTTTAACAGGGAAAAATGCAAAGTACTACATCTGGGCAATAAAAATGAAAAAAGCATATACAAAATGGGAGGAATAGGGCTAAGTAACAGCACATGTGATAAATACTTGGGTATACTAATTGATCACAGACTGAATCTGAGTCAACAGTGTGATGCAGCAGCAAAAAAGGCAAATACAATTCTAGGATGTATCAACAGAAGCATACAGTCTAGATCACGTGAGGTCATTATTGCCCTCTACACCTCTTTGGTCAGACCTCATCTGGAATACTGTGTCCAGTTTTGGGCACCACATTTTAAAAAAGACATCAACAAACTGGAACAAGTTCAAAGAAGAGCCACCAGAATGGTGACCGGTCTGCAAACCATGTCCTATGAGGAACGGTTGCAGGATTTGGGAATGTTTAGCTTGCAAAAAAGAAGACTGAGAGGAGACTTAATAGCTGTCTACAAATATCACAAGGGCTGTCACATTGTAGAAGGATCATCTTTATTCTCATTTGCACAAGGAAAGACTAGAAGCAATGGGATGAAACTGAATGGGAGGAGACACAGATTAGATATTAGAAAAAACTTTTTGACAGTTAGGGTGATCAAGGAGTGGAACAGGCTGCCACGAGAGGTGGTGAGTTCTACTTCAATGGAATTCTTCAAACAGAGGCTGGACAGACATCTGTCTGGGATGATTTAGAGAATCCTGCTTTGAGCAGGGGGTTGGACCAGATGGCCCAGGAGGTCCCTTCCAACTCTACCATTCTATGATTCTATGAAACCCCCCACAAGTGACCCCATTTTGGAAAATAGACCCCACAAGGAACTTATCTAGATGTGTGGTGAGCGCTATGAAGTGCTTCACAGAAGTTTATAACGTACAGCCGTAAAAACAAAAAAATCATTTTTTTACAAAATGATATTTTTGCCCACAGTTTTTTATTTTCCCAAGGGTAACAGAAGAAATAGGACAAATTGCACAATAACTTTGGGGTCCAGAGTACGCTGATACCCCATATGTGGGGGTTAACTACTGTTTGGGCGCATGGCAGAGCTCAGAAGTGAAGGAGCACCGTTTGTCTTTTTCAACGCAGAATTGGCTGGAATTGAGATCAGACGCCATGTCACATTTGGAGAGCCCCTGATGTGCCTAAACAGCGGAAACCCCCCAATTCTAACTCCAACCCTAACCCCAACACACCCCTAACCCTAGTCCCAACCCTAACCACAAACCTAACCCTAAGACATCCCTAACCCTAATCCCAACCTGAACCTAATCCTAAATTTAGCGCCAACCCTAACCCTAACTTTAGCCGCAACCCTAACCCTAACCCTAATGGGAAAATGGAAATAAATACATTTTTTTAAATTTATTATTTTTCCCTACCTAAGGGGGTGATAATGGGGAGTTTGATTTACTATTTATAGCGGGTTTTTATGATTGGCAGCTGTCACGCTAAAAGACACTTTTTATTGCAAAAAATTGTTTTTGCATCACCACATTTTGAGAGCTATAATTTTTGCATATTTTGGCCCACAGAGTCATGTGAGGTCTTATTTTTTGCGGTACGAGTTGATGTTTTTACTTTTATCATTTTTGAGCACGTGACATTTTTTGATCGCTTTTTTTTTTGATTTTTGGGAGGTTAAAATGAACAAAAATCAGCAATTCATGAATTTCTTTTGGGGGAGGCGTTTATACCGTTCCGTGTGTGGTAAAATTGATAAAGCGGTTTTATTCTTCAGGTTAGTATGATTACGGCGATACCTCATTTATATCTTTTTTTATGTTTTGGTGCTTTTATAGAATAAAACCAATTTTATATAAAAAATTATTATTTTTGCATCGCTTTATTCTGCGAGCTATAACTTTTTTATTTTTTCATTGATGATGCTGTATTGCAGTTCGTTTTTTGCCGGACAAGATGACGTTTTCAGCGGTACCATGTTTATTTATATCCGTCTTTTTGATTGCGTGTTATTCCACGTTTTGTTCGGCAGTATGATGATAAAGCATTGATTTTTGCTTTGTTTTTTTTTAAGGGGTTCACTAAAGGGGTTAACTAGTGGGACAGTTTTATAGGGGGGTCATTACGGATGCGGCGATACCAAATATGTGTACTTTTATTGTTTTGTTTTTTTTATTTACAGGAAAAAATTTATTTTTGGGGGAATATTTTTTTTTCTTTAATTTGGAATTTTTTTAAAACATGTTTATTTTTATTTTTTTCACTTTTTTACTTTGTCCCAGCGTGGGACATCACTGTAAAATGTCAGATCGCTGGTGTGACAGTGTGCACAGCACTCTGTCACACCAGCGATCGCTCTGGCACTGCTGCAGGCTTCTCAGTGATTGCTCTCAGCAGGCACTGAGGAAGCCGCCTCCCTGCAGGACCTGGCGGCCATCTTGGATCTGGGTCCTTGGAGGGAGGAAGGCCTCAGAACATCGCGCTGTTCTGAGGGTCTCAGGGGAGCGTGCAGGGAGCCCCCCTCCCTGCGCGATGCTCCCCTGTGCCCATGGTAAACCGCAATCATGTTTGATCGCGGTGTGCCAGGGGTTAATGTGCCGGGAGCAGTCTGTGACCGCTCCTGGCATATAGTGCCGTGTGTCAGCTGTGCTAATCAGCTGACACCCGGCCGTGATCGGCTGTGCTCCCCCTGGGAGCGCAGCTGATCGCCTATGACGTACTATCCCGTCCATGGGCAGTACGTCTGATGTCAGAGAGGGGTTAACTCTCCCTTTGGAGGTGGCTTCAGTGCCCCAGCTGCATTGGCGATTTTCTCCTCTTCCTTGTGCTTCCACTGAGCCCCCTCTGTCGGGTTGAAACGCCGTCAGTAGTGCATCTGCAAACGTGTGCTTGTATTCCCGTATTTTCTGATGAAAGTAAACATGGCATGTTGACCTTGTAGCAGGGGTTCAGCAGAGGGACCACACAGTAATCAGAAGTGGTAACAATCCGGGCAACTCAGCGGTCGTTGCACAGGCACAGCAGCATGTTTTGGAAAATGTGTGTCAGGCTGTCCAGATGCAACAACAAGCTGTCCGGTGCGGGAGGTGTATCATCTGGGTCCTCTGTATCCCCCCAGCCATACTCCAATGTTGCCTATGAACTGCTTTAACTGCCACCCTGCTGTGAACATTGTTCCTCTTCCTCCTCATCCTCCAAAACTGTACCCTGGCTGGACAGTTGTGCACCTGGCTACTGTTGGTACAGGAACTCATCCTCCAAGCTATGTCTGGACAACTGGCCTGATAAATGTGAAAATGGTTCCTTTACCTCCTCTTCCTACTGTGCCACCACCTCATCCATCATCACCTGCAGCGTTTTTTCAAGGAGGCAGAGAAGTGAGAAAGTAATGCTGATAATGGCATCCTCAGCGCTGGCCATGTTGGTAGAGTACTCGAAACAGCACAACACTGTGGAGACCCACTTGTTGGTCGTGAAGTGGTATTTTTCTGGAGAGCGACTCACCAGTGCATGCTGAATCTGAAACTACACTATTGCCTGCTGCTTCTAGAACAGTCTCTCCAGTGTACAGTATGCAAGATGCAGTTCCAGCTTGTTGATAAGTCTCATATAAGTCGGAGAGCGGGAAGGTAGAAGTGATGCTGCAATGCAGAAAGGCAAGCAGCAGGGTGAGATCGCCAAAAGCACAAACAGACTGCCCCAAAATTTGTGCACCAGCTCTGACAGATCATGGAAATTTTTAAAGAAACCAAATTCAGCACATACGCCAGGCAATAGATGTGTGTCAAATCGGCTATGCCCAGCGTTGCTAAGAGATTTCGCCCGTTATCGCACACCATCAGGCCGAGTTTGAGGTTTAGCTGCACCAACCACTTATCGGTCTGCTGTTTGATCCCTGTCCACAGTTCCTTTGCAGCATGGGATCTTTCCCCTAAACAGATGAGTTTCAGAACAGCTTGCTGTCATTTCCCCTGGCTGTGCTGAAGTTGGTGGTGCAGGTTTTATGCTGACCGAATGAGGAGACAGTGGAGGAAGCAGAGTGGGAGAAGGAGGCAACATTGACAGAGAAACATCCAGCAAACCTTGGTGGTGGTAGGACATGCGCTACCACTACATTTACCAAGGGGGCAGTTATGGAGATATAACGTCCCTGGCCATGCTTACTTGTGCACGTTTCGGTGGTTATGTGGACCTTGCTACTGATAGTGTTGCTCAATGCACACCTGATTCTGTCCACATCATTTCTGTGCATGGCAGGGATGACCAAACTGGAAAAGTAGCGGTGGCTGGGAAGCACGTAATGTGGGACAGCCATCTCCACCAACATTGCTGTCATTCAGGACCTTGACTGGTGAGTGGTTAGGGGGTACATTCTTTTTCTCTCCAGTGTTGGGGGATGGACAGCTGAATGCTTCCATGAGATGGTGTGGAGATGCTCAGTGACACTTCTGGTGGTGGTGGTGCTGTCACATCCTCTCTTTGCAGTGAGCCAGGTGGCCTTGCTGATAGGGAGTGGGAGGAAGACGCCAAGACTGAAGCAAAAGAGGGAACAGGAGGAGCCTTAGATCTTTCCTGGTTTTTCAGGTGTGCACTCCACTGCAACTCATGCTTTAAATTCAGATGTCTCGTTATGCAGGTGGTACTCAGGTTCAGAACATGTATGCCTCGCTTTAGGCTCTGACTGCACAACGTGCAAACCACCAGTCTCTTGTCATCAGCACATTGCCTGAAGAAATGCCAAGCAAGGGAGCTCCATAGAGCTGGCTTTGGTTTGCTCATTTTGTCAGTGTGATTGGCAGTAGTAAATGACATAGCACTGGCTAGGGGCCAGCCGTATTTGAATCCCTGCTCCTTCTTTTGCTGTACAGCTGAGGCAGCGTTACCACCTCCTCATCCTCTGAACGGCGCATGTCACTAGGATGGCATTCACTTTATGTGGGGTCAATGACCTCATCGTCCCCTGCATCATCTTCACCCAGTCCCCACCAATGCCCTCCTTGCTGGTCTGCACAACAGAAAGACGCCACAGTTGGCAACTGTGTTATATCATTATCAGAAATGTACTTCAGTGTTCTGCTGATGATGTGTACTAACCCTCCCATGTACTCATCCTTCTACTGTAGAAGTGGTTGTGAATCAGTGCACTCAATGTCTTCCACTAGTGGGGCAAGCCAAGGGGGTTGGCGCATGGAACTCCAGCCAGCAGCTCATCAAAAAGCAGAACTGACTGCTGTATGACTTGGGGTCTCAACTGTTTGGGTGATTTCCAAAGGGGTGAGGTGAAAGCCAGATGCCCATGGTCTTCAGGTGCCAACTATGCACTTTCAGCATGGTACCGGGTGGAAGATAATGCAAAGGAACTGGAGCACTCTCAGCCATCTAATCGAAAAAAAAACACCTCGAAATGTTCAGGCCTCATCATTCGTGCATTGGTACTCGGCTCTGAAATGATGCTAAATGTCCTGTCGCCTGTGTGCACCAGAGGAAGGTGTTTCATTTGAGCACATAGCAGGTACAGAATGACCATGTCCTCTCCTTGCAGCAGCTACAACACCAGCAGCAGCAGCTACATCAACACCACCACGGCCATGTTTACATCCCCTATTTGATGATATCCTAATTTTTTCTTCCCAAAAAGAGTGCACAGTAGAGAAGAGAAAGAGGCTTTTTGGCAGAGCACTAGTACAGAGATGCATGCAAAGTACACACACAGACTAATTGGCAGAGTACTCCCACAGGGATGCATGCAGCGTACACAAACAGGCTTTTTGGCAGCATACTTAGACAAAGATACATGCAGACTACATAAACAAGCTTTTTGGCAGAATACTCAGACAGATGCATACAGAGTACATAAGCAGGCTTTCTGGAAGAGTACTCAGACAGAGATGCATGCAGAGTACACAAACAGGATTTTTGGAAGACTACTCAGGCAGAGGCACATGCAGAGTACACACAAAGGCTTTTTGGCACAGTATTCCCACAGAGATGGGTGAAGAGAATACAGAAAGGCTTTTTGGCACAGTACCACCACAGACACGAGTGCAGAGTACACAAACAGGTTTTTTGACAGAGTACTCACACAGAATAACATGCAGAGAAGACTCACAGGCTTTTTGGCACAGTACTCCAAAAGAAACGGTGCAGAGTACACACAGAGGCTTTTTTGCACAGTACTCCCACAGAGATGGGTGAAGAGGGCACACACAGGAACGCGTACAGAGAAGACACATAGGCTTTTTCACACAGTACTTCAACAGAGACAGGTGCAGAGTATGCACAGATGCTTTTTGGCACAGTACTCTTACAGAGACGGATGCAGAGAACACACTCAGGCATTTTGGCACAGTTCACCCACAGAGAGGGGTGCAAAGTACACAAAAAGGCTTTTTGGCACAATACTTCCATAGTGAGGAGTGGAGAATACACAAATAGAACACTGTCCCTCACTCAAGCTGTGTTCTGTCCTAATGCTAATCAGAGTAGAAAGGAGGAGAAATCCGTGATACGACATTTACACAGGCCAAGTCACATGGTGCGCCGGCCAATCACAGCCATGCCAATACTTGGCATGGCTGTGATTGCTCTGGAAGTTTCCAGAGCCTAAAAGCTTGTTGATTGTCCAGGGCCAGGGCAGTGAGTAAGCCGGCCTCTCTGCATGGAGGGAGAAGGAAACATAATGCAGGAGCACCGGCAGCAGCGCTACATATGCTAGTCTGGTGGGCTATTTTGACCGTGTCTACCTTGATATTACAACAATGATATATATTGAAATATGAAATATCATTCTCTCCCTGGCAAAGAATACATTTAGGAAATTTTTCCAGCACAGTTTTTACCATCTCATGTATGTAGAATACGTATTAAACAATATGTGTAATACAGTATCAATGGTCACTAATTGACTTTGAAATGTTCCTATTTTCTTTATGTTCAATATATTATGTTGCCTTTTAGTGGAAGTAGACAGACCTTCTTCTTCGAAGTGCATAATGTTATCACTGTTCTCAGTGAAGTGAAGTTTCCCCAGAGTTAAGTGTTTGTTTCATGGCAGAAAGAACTAACATCCTGCATGCAAGACCCACTTGAGAAATGATTGAGTAAAACTAGTAAGAGTTTGACATATCATATAGTACACAGCCCAATTTACAAGCAAGGTGAATGTACGCCACAAAGATACGAGTACAGCAAATATTGATTTTCTTGATTGATAGCACACCTTATGCCATGCAGTCCACTCAAGCATCTGCCTGTTACCACAAGCCAACTCTTTTGTCTGCAAATAATACAAAGTAGAGCTCTGTTCTGTGGGCAGAGAGTTGCAAATATTTAAGGTAATAAATTTCTCAGATAGAAAGGTAACTTCTTTCATAAAAAAACACAAAAGCCACTGGTGTTTGCTTTGAGTCTTAGCACACTCCTCGCACCTGTACTTTTCAATTGTGTATTTGCCAAATTTTTTGTGGTTTCACAGAAAGCCTTTTGTGTCTGTTTATAACTACAGTAGCAAAAGATTTTTTTTCTTTTGTGCTTAAGTACTCCAAAATACAGCGCACGTGAACGCAGTGACACCTACAACAAAACACAAACCCATCTTTAAAATGTATTGTGAGCTCAGACTCAATTTAGGGTGTAAGGTTGCAGGACAGACAGAAAATGAAGATGTCTTTATACATTGCAAATACCTTCATTAAAGAAAATGTGTCATCAGAAAATAACTGTTTAAATCATGTTTTTTCTATAATATGTATTTTTTAATATTTTCAATATTAAGAACAATTTTTCAATGTAAAAAACAACTGTTTTTTTTTATTTAAACTGAGTACTTCTTCTAGTGCTGCTCCACTGATTTTGGTGGTTGATTCGGATGTTTCTGGCATCCTGCCGTTCAGTCGTTAGCATAGAGAGATAGATATTCCCATTTCATTCATGAATGGATAAAGTGGAAATAGCCTTTTAAAGATGACATCTCACTGTGTGAAAAGAAGCCAATTTTTATCTTGTTTTATTGTCACCCTCCACTAATACATTTTCTGTTTTGTTTTTGTTTGCTTTTTTTTAATCCACCATATGGTTCAGTAAAATGGACTCTTTCATTTAGTGCAAATTTTTATGTCTTTACTAAGGGGGATTTGCTCACAGGGTTCTCTGGGGCGTGTCTTTACACTGCTTTGCATGATTACTCTGAGAATACCACCCCCTTGCTAAAGACCAGAAAAATTGGCATTAAATAAAAAGGCCATATCTCTGGAACCTCATGGCGTATTAAAAAAAAATTGAATCCTCAGAGAAGCACTGTAAATAAAAGAAAAACTGACTTCTTTCGATCTGATAATAGGTCCTCTTTAAGGCCTCTTTCACACGTCAGTGGCTCAGGTACGTGTGGTGACAGTTTTCTCACGTACCGGAGACACTGACACACGTAGACCCATTCAAATGAATGTCAGTGTGTTTTGACGGACCATGTGTCCGTGTGCAAAACATGCAGACATGTCCGTTTTCACACGGACCGCAAAACATGCCGCACACAGAGAACAGTGTACACTGTGTACGTGTGTACGGACAGCTGCCAGGGATGAAGCAGCTACTGTAAGCGCTGTTCCCTGGCGGCTGGTGCTGAAGCCGGCTGTCATTCTCCCTGCTCTGCCCTGCGAGCAGAGGAGAACGATGAGCGGTGTATTAAAGTCCGAACGACAGCAGGTGGGGGCTTTTGGGACTGATACCACCATGATCCGACACCTGCTGTTGTTCAGACTTTAAAATACCACTCATCGTTCTCCTCTGCTCGTAGGCAGGCAAGGGAGAATGACAGGCAGCTTTAGCACCAGCCGCCAGGGAACAGCGCTTACAGTAGCCGTTTCTTCCCCAGCGGCGGTCAGTATGGTACTGATGTGGCACACGGGTAGCACACGGTTGCCACACATGTGTCACACGTAGTACACACGGACACGGATATCTCCGGTACCAGAAATATACGAACGTGTGAAACCGGCCTAAGGCTGGAACTTAAAGGGGTTGTATAATACTTTAACATTGATTGCCTATCATTAGGATAGGTCATCAATGTCTGATCAATGGGGGTGCAACATCCTTGCATGCCTGACGATCAGCTGTACTTTATATCGTCGATTACTGGAACTGCTCAGTTACATAGCTGCACCTCAGAGCTCCATCGACAGTACATTGGTTGCGGCCGGGTACTACACTTCCGCCCCCTATCGACTTTAATAGGTGGCTGTGCAGTTCCCGACTTGGCCACTATTCCGTCAACAGAGCTGTGCTGTTTAGCATCACAACTGAGCATTTCTGGCAGCTGCCAAAACCAAGAACAGCTGATCGATGGGGGTGCTGGGTTTCGTACCCCCACCAATCAGAAATTGTTGACCTATCCTAAGGATAAGTCATCATTGTCAAAGTATCGTTCAACCGCTGTCTCCAATGCCCAGGGGCTGCCTTTTTTGCAGACTGTAAGACCTGCAAAGTAATATGACAGCACCCAGTGGCTGCATTAAAAGTTATTTTAAAAAAATCCTATTTAGTAGAATATTTGCTAAAACAACATTCTTTTGTCTTTTAAATAATAATATATAGAAAAGTGGCACCTTCCCTTTACGTGATGACATTGACAAATCACAAGCACTGTTGCATAGAACTGGAGGTGACGTCATTTGAGGGACAATCAGTTTTCAGCTTAAAGTTGCTAAATTGTGAGTTCAAAAACCGCAATGAATATTTACAGGCAGAAATTTTGAAATGTGGATAAATATTTAATTTGTTCAAAAACATAAACCATTTTACATGGAACTGACAACATGTATCAGACACTGGCTGCTTGGCTTTAGCCATATATGTTTAACTCTGAAATGCTGCGGACAAGCAGGCACCCAGCTGTTTCTCCTCAACCACTGCCTTTGACTGAAGTCACCGGGGACAGAGACACCTGTCCAACTAGTCTCCTGTGAGGCTCGGTCCCCGGTGATGACTACCCATGCACTCCCTTGGAGTGACCAGTCTCTTTATATGAGCGCATGCAGGAAGAGACCTGTAAGTCAGTGGTTGGGGAGAAGCTGCTGGGGACTAGTTTCTCGTGCGGCTCAGTCCTTAGCGGCTTTAAAATTATGTTTTTCTCTGAAAAAACACAGACTTTCAGAGTCAACCATACAAGCCTGAGATCATACAGCCAATGCCTGATACAAGCTGCCCATGGATTGGGCACCATGTATCAGCGGTCTGGCTCCGCTAAAAAATAAGAACCTCAGAAAACAATCAATAAGTATTTGATTTATGTGATTTGATCGCTCCTCCTTTAACATCTTGTATTATGAGCTAGTAAATACACTCTGCGTGCAGGAACATTGAACAATGAACATGGTAGCAAGAGAGCCAAATATTGCTTGTCTAGTTTACGCTGGATCTATTTTTCAGAACTAGGCTACTAAATGTATTTTGGAAACTTAAAAAAAGTGAAGAGTCAGATTTTGTGGTGCAGCTTTCACTACTGCACAAAGCCTGGCACATTTGTAACCAAGTTAAACCTCTCAAACCACTGACCAGAGAAACCAGATTTTCCAATAATTCAGATTTGTGTTTCTGTTCTTTCTAATTAAGGGTAATATCGGAAAGCACAGACAGTGAGTAGCATTGTTTAAGGATCATGGTTTTAGACACGAAAATCTGATTATCAGCTCATGTCAGAAGCCAAGCGATAATACAGCTTAGCATTTGTTTGGGCTTTTTCTTTAGCCAAAAGATAATTACTGTTCGTTAGGCCTTACGTAAGTGTATCTGTGGTCCTGCAATGTCTGAATAGTAAGCGCTTACAATAGCTGAATGAGCATTGCTTATGTACAATGGCCATTGCCTGTTCCAATGGGATAATTTCATTACACAAGAAAAATGGAACTACCCAGGTAAAAAGTTCATTCTCCAAGTAAAGCAACTTAGTCATGCTGAATGAACTCTCCATTTTATGTTAAATTATTATAATTGATGTGCGTCTAAATATATAATGTGACACAAAACATGCAATACAAATCTATGCTAACTAGCTACAGAAATATGTAAACAGCCAGAAAAGGAGGAAATAATAATGTAACAGAAAAGCCATGAAAACAGTAGTAAATTGGCTGCAGACTGATTTAATTTGATTAAATCAAGATATTTTGTTAGTCCTGTTGCTGCCCTACAAATCTGCTTAATCAGTCCACAGATAGCTTATTTATGCCTGAGCAAGAGATGCCATGGCTGAGGTCCAGCTTATCCCTGTGATTAGAAAGATAACATATTTAGTTTATTCTGGTCAATTTCAGCTGCCTTGTGCCTATTGAACTGCTGATTGGTCTTTCATCAATTTATTATCTGGGAGAAAAAATATTAGAATGTTTGAGATAAGTGTATGAAATAAAAAATATGTTCATGACATTATGGTAAAGTTGGATATAGTTTTTATGATTTTTTTTATTTCTAGCAGTTTAGCAATATTGTTTGCATTGTTCAACAGTTGCTCAACTACCTCCTTCCTGTAATGCAATATTTTTTTGGGGGGAAACACATGCATGATGCATTAATGTGAACATACAGTGCCTTCAGAAGATGTAGCAATGCCATAAGCAAAAAGAGTCACTTGTAAGCTACAACTAACACCCTGCTACAAAGGCTAAGAGATCATTCTGATCTTGGCCAGTTAACCCAAGCAGTAATTCATAGAAACCATAGTATGTAAGTAGTTTGACACTGGGAATGTGCTTAAAGGGGCTGTCTGATCTAAAATGTCAAGACTGTAATACTCTGTATGACTGCAGACTTGCGAATCCCCCCAGTGCACGCTCTGTGCGCTGCAAACATTCACCAGTTTCTGAGCTGGGAATGGTGGTGATGCATGCGTTATGCATACTCCCGGCCAGAACCTGACTAATGGGTTCAGCCTGGTTCCATAGGGGCATCCTTGCTCCATACACTTGTATGGAGTGAGGCTGCAACCCGTCTAGTGATGTGTCCATCTAGTGGATGTGGCCACGCTCCATACAAGTGTATGGATAGAGGCTGCACCCACTGGTCGGGTTCTGGCCCAGAGTATGCATAACACATACATCACCACCGTTGCCAGCTCAGAAAGCAGCAAATCTTCACAGTGCACAGTGTGCGCACTAGGGAGAGCCATATGTCTGCAGTCACACAGAGTGATTACAGACTTGTCATTTTAGACAAGACAATCCCTTTAACGGTTCACTAACACTGTCATATATTTTCGTGTAAAAAGAAGCCATGATATTTCTGGAGAACTGGTGCAGGATGTGCTATTAATGGAGAGACAGCCATCTGCTGGCCAGCCAAAATCAAGGGGAACCAAAGTGTGCTGGAAGATTTGGGGTGGGAGCGACCTCGTGTGCTGGACTCGATCAGGTGACCCACAGGAAGGTCTTCCTTGATATAGAAGCCCTGCAAACCCAACCACAAAGAGATTTGGCCCCAGGGAAGAGAGCGGGGCAGGGCAGACATGCTCCAGAGACACCGCTAAGAACAACATGACAGGCCTCGGCAGGAAGTCTGCGCCATCCAAGTGCTGATCACCGCCTGGAAAGTTCCAGATTCCGTAGAGGAAATTCCCAAGTACCGCTTACGCTGATCAGAGCCAGGATTTTCTCCTTACGCTGGTCAAGCCTCTGAGGTCTGACTACTCCTGTCAAGAGCTGAGACCCGGTCCTCTCAACCCCGAACCTGAGAGAATTCTGCCTACAGTCAAGCTATGAAAAGCTGGGCAGAGACTACAAAAGGAGAGGCATTCCTGCGATTGCAGAGAAGCAGCGCGAGTTAGCAGGGCAGTCACTTCCAGTCATCACCTACAGTACCGATGTCTGCTGGGACTAGGATTACAGGTTGGGAGGGGTATGGTTGGTGCCTGGGAGACTCAATGAGCTTTGATAGAAAGAGAATTGTGACCTAGCAGGAAAACTTGGTGACTTTCGGTAGGGCCAGAGCTTCAGAGAGAACTTATGTGGTGACTCCCATGACTGGTCGCACCACCTTTTGTGAAAAGGATATTAACTAGAGTTGAGCGAAACAGGTTGGTCAGATTCATAAGTCGCCGACTTTCGCTAAAGTCGAGTTTCGCCGAGCGAAACCCGACCATAGCGTGAAGTCGGCCAAGCGGTCGTTGACCCGAGCGCCAAAGTCGGTTTTCCCATAATGCTTGCAGGCGCCTTTTTTCAGCCAATGAGCAAGGACGTACACTGTGGGCAACAAGATGACATGGGCAGCATCCACCACCATCTTAGAGAAGTGCATTGCAGTGATTGGCTTGCTTTGGAGGGCGTCATAGTGCTTATCAAAGCCCTGACCGCCGACCGCCATTTTACTTCTGCCGATCTGAACAGTAGGGAGAGGTTGCTGACGCTGTTTATCAGTAGGGAGAGATTAGGGCTGGAAACAGAAGTTCTTATGTGCTTGTGCTGATAGCAATTGTGCTGTACAGTTAGAGTGCAGTCACAGGGGAGGATTTTCTTGTGTGCAGCAGCGCTGATTATTAGGCTGCCTGCCAGTGACAGGGGAGGATTTTCTTGTGTGCAGCAGCGCTGGTTAATAGGCTGTCTGCTAGCTGTATTGCTGTGTGTACACTGCTGTGCAGACTGCTTTATACACAGCACTAATACTTTTATTCTTTTTTTCTCCACAGTTACCGAGCGTTCATTTTTTCCCACACCGTATAGAGCTGTACGCTCCTCACACACTACCGTGCGGTTGTACCGGCTGGTATCACGGACAAATACATGCTGACTATCTGTGTGTGACTCCGGAAATATATATGGAGATTGAAATTTTCCCCTATACTATATACACCTGGTATCTTCTGATACAGTACCCTTTTTCTGCTTTTCATATTCTGGTCTAATCCATACTGAGCCTGTGAGCGTCTGTGTGTGACTCCGGAAATATATACGGAGATTTAAAATTTTCCCCTATACTATATCCACCTGGTATCTTCTGATACAGTACCCTTTTTATGCTTTTTATATTCTAGTCTAATCCATACTGAGACTGTGAGCGTCTGTGTGTTACTCAGGAAATATATACTGAGATTTAAAAATTACCCCAACACTGTATACAGCTGTACGCTTCTGATACAGTACCGTATTTCTGCTTTTGATATTCTGTTCTAATCCGTACTGAGCCTGTGAGCGTCTGTGTATTACTCCGGAAATATATACGGAGATTTAAAATTACCCCAACACTATATACACCTGGTATCTTCTGATACAGTACCTTTTTCTGCTTTTTATATTCTGGTATAATCCATACTGAGACTGTGAGCATCTGTGTGTTACTCCTGAAATATATACGGAGATTTAAAATTACCCCAACACTGTATACAGCTGTACGCTTCTGATACAGTACCCTTTTTCTGTTTTTTATATTCTGGTCTAATCCATACTGAGCCTGTGAGCGTCTGTGAGTTACTCTGGAAATATATACGGAGATTTAAAATTACCCCAACACTGTATACAGCTGTACGCTTCTCATACAGTACCCTTTTTATGCTTTTTATATTCTGGTCTAATCCATACTGAGCCTGTGAGCATCTGTGTGTGACTCCGGCAATATATACGGAGATTTAAAATTACCCCAACACTGTATACAACTGTACGCTTCTGATACAGTACCCTTTTTCTGCTTTTTATGTTTTGGTTTAATCCATACTGAGCCTGTGAGCGTCTGTGTGTTACTCTCGAAATATATAAGGAGATTTAAAATTACTCCAACACTATATACAGCTGTACGCTTCTCATACAGTAAAATTTTTCTGGTTTTTATATTCTGTTCTAATCCATACTGAGTGAGCGTCTGTGTGTTACTCCGGAAATATATACGGAGATTTAAAATTACCCCAACACTGTATACAGCTGTACACTTCTGATACAGTACCCTTTTTCTGCTTTTTCTATTCTGGTCTAATCCATACTGAGCCTGTGAGCGTCTGTGTGTTACTCCAGAAATATATACGGAGATTTAAAATTACCCCAACACTGTAAACAGCTGTACGCTTCTCATAAAAAAAACACTTTTTATGCTTTTTATATTCTGGTGTAATCCATACTGAGCCTGTGAGCGTCTGTATGTGACTCCGGCAATATATATGGAGATTTAAAATGACCCCAACACTGTATACAGCTGTACACTTCTGATACAGTACCCTTTTTCTGCTTTTTATATTCTGGTCTAATCCATACTGAGCCTGTGAGCGTCTGTGTGTTACTCTGGAAATATATACGGAGATTTAAAATTACCCCAACACTGTATACAGCTGTACGCTTCTCATACAGTACCCTTTTTTGCTTTTTATATTCTGGTGTATCCCATACTGAGCCTGTGAGCGTCTGTGTGTGACTCCGGCAATATATACGGAGATTTAAAATTACCCCAACACTGTATACAGCTGTACGCTTCTGATACAGTACCCTTTTTCTGCTTTTTATATTTTGGTCTAATCCATACTGAGCCTGTGAGCGTCTGTGTGTTACTCCGGAAATATATATGGAGATTTAAAATTACCCCAACACTGTATGCAGCTGTACGCTTCTCATACAGTACCCTTTTTCTGCTTTTTATATTCTGGTGTAATCCATACTGAGCCTGTGAGCATCTGTGTGTGACTCCGGCAATATATACGGATATTTAAAATTAACTCAACACTGTATGCAGCTGTACACTTCTGATACAGTACCCTTTTTCTGCTTTTTATATTCTGGTCTAATCCATACTGAGCCTGTGAGCGTCTGTGTGTTACTCCGGAAATATATACGGAGTTTTAAAATTATCCCAACACTGTATACAGCTGTACGCTTCTCATACAGTACCCTTTTTCTGCTTTTTATATTCTGGTGTAATCCATACTGAGCCTGTGAGCGTCTGTGTGTGACTACGGCAATATATACGGAGATTTAAAATTACCCAACACTGTATACAGCTGTACGCTTCTGATACAGTACCCTTTTTCTGCTTTATATTTTGGTCTAATCCATACTGAGCCTGTGAGCGTCTGTGTGTTACTCTCGAAATATATAGGAGATTTAAAATTACTCCAACACTATATACAGCTGTACGCTTCTGATACAGTACCATTTTTCTGCTTTTTATATTCTGGTCTAATCCATACTGAGTGAGCGTCTGTGTGTTACTCCGGAAATATATATGGAGATTTAAAATTACCCCAACACTCTATACAGCTGTACGCTTCTGATACAGTACCATATATCTGCTGGTATTTTGAGTACATTTTCCCAAACATGAGGAAATATGGTGGAAGAGGCCGCGGATGTGGGCGGGGGGGGGGCAGCTGGTACTGATGGTGGTGGTGCATCTGCTGGTAGTGCCAAAAGCACAATAGCACCTAAGGCAGGATGTGTTGAGCCTGCATCATCGTCTGGCTCCAGAAGGCCTAGAAGGCTCCCTTTTTCTTGGAGTAGTTAAACCACTTTTAAAGCGGAGCATCATGAACAGGTTTTGGCTTACATTGCCGAAACAGCCTCCAGCTCTATCGCCTCCTCTTCTGAAGTTTCAAAAAATGAGTCGTCAGTGCAGGCTCCTGGTCAGGAACAACACTTTCCTTGTGTCCTTCACCCCCACCAAAAGTGAAGGATGTGGCAGGCCACACTTCAGATTACTCCATTGAGCTCTTTTCACATACCATGCCTGGGTTATCAAGTCAAATCCTGAATTCTCCAGTCCAAGATGAATCTGACATGGAGTACACTGATGCACAGCCACTGCTAGATGATTCTGCTGGTACATTTACCCAGAGCACTACATTGCCCTCGCAGTCTACTGAACCAGAATCTGACCCTGATGAAACTCAAGTGCCTCTTCCCACATACTATACGACCTTACACGGTGACACAGAGGAAGGTGCAGATGAAATTGAAGAGGAGGTGATGGATGACCCAGTTGTTCACCCGGATTGGCAACCATTGGGGGAAGAGGGTGCCGCTGGCAATAGCTCAGAAGAGGAGAAGGATCCGCAGCAGGCATTGACATCGCAGCAGCAGTTATCTGGCAGGCCCGTAGCAGTCCAAAAACATGTAAAAAAAACAAAAAGAGTTGCAGGACAGCTTGGCCAGACGGTCAAATTAGCACAGCGTGCAAGCCCTGAAAATTTATCCCATAGTAGGAAGAGTGTAGTGTGGCACTTTTTTGACCAAAATCCTATTGATGAGGCAAAGGTTATCTGTAAGAAGTGCGGAAGGACATTTAGCCGAGGAAAAAAAATTCCAAAATTTGAATACCAGTTGCATGCCTAGACATTTAAACACCATGCACTTTCAAGCGAGGACGGACTGCAAAACCTCAGGTAGCACATGTGCACCTGCTCCGACTGAAGGTAGACAGAAACACTACATCGCTTCCCTCACTGTAAGCCCATTGATTAGCACACCACAAGCAAGAAATGTTGAGGTGTTGTCGCAAGGCAAAAGCAGTCAGGAAATCACAATGTTTTTGCAACCAAAGACTGAATCTAGGCCATCACCACCACCACCACCATCACCATCACCAACCCCCTCTCAGTCCGTCATGTCCACCGCTAGTTCCCCCATATGCAGCTCTCAAGTCCAGCTCACCCTAGCAGACACTCTGAGTAGGACAAGAAAGTACTCATCCTCTCATCCGCGTACACTGGCTTTGAACGCCTACATTGCCAAACTGATCTCATTAGAGATGATGCCCTTCCGTTTGGTTGAAAGTGCAGCATTCCGAGAGCTCATGGCCTACGCTGTCCCACGCTATGACCTACCCAGTCGGCTCTTCTTTTCTAGAAAAGCCATCCCTGCCCTCCGCCTGCATGTGAAAGACCGCATTGTAAATGCACTCAAACAATCAGTGAGTAGAAAGGTGCACCTCACAACAGATGCATGGCCAGTAGGCATGGCCAGGGCCATTATGTGTCCATCACTTGCCAATGGGTTAATGTGGTGGATGCAGGGTTCACAGGGGACAGGGCGGTGGGACAGTGCTGCCTAGCCCACGATATAGGCAACAGTTGGCTGTAGTCGTTCAACCCTCCTCTAGAAGCGAAAGCTCGTTGACAGAGCGCAGTCGCATGAGCACTCCATCCGCAGCTGCCAGTGTTGCACACGAGGTGTCCCACTATCGAACACCTAGTGATAAGCGTCAGCAGGCTGTTTTTAAGATGATGTCTTTGCGCGACAACAGACACACCGCTGAGGTACTGACCGACTACTTGCAGCGAGAAACTGAGTCATGGCTGGGCAATCTACATCTTGAGCCAGGCAAGGTAGTCAGTGATAACGGCCATAATTTTGTGGCGGCCATAGCCCTGGCAAAGCTCAGACACATACCTTGCCTGGCTCACACCTTGAACCTGGTGGTGCAGTGCTTCCTAAATAATTATCCAGAGTTAACAGTCCTGCTCCATAAGGTGCGAAGACTGTGCTCACACACCTGTCGCTCGCCCGTAGACTCCAGTGGTATGCAGAGGCTGGGGCACCTCCACCTTCCCCCAAAGCA